>JBBMOL010003781.1:0-13866 GCA_037954665.1 Laguncularia racemosa | reverse complement strand
TCCAAAATTTTGAATATCCTAACCACTTGTATCCAAGTCACCCAAACGCCACTAGGGTGTGCCTCTAATCTCCAATTTGCCCACAAATGCCCCAAAATTTGGTCAACCTGAGACGGTTTTTACTTTCGTTTCAACAATACCCAAGAGAGAAAATTCATACTCTACATAATCTAACAACTTCACATTTTAGCAGGTCTTTCAACTCCCTAATATTCCAAGAAGCTAGCATAATATTTATAGCAAAACAAACATGACACAGCTCAAAAAGCAAGCTAGCTAGAGGAGTGCTGAATCTTCTCCCTCTCTCTTTTCTCTCCGGCCCTTTTTTTCCTCAACTTCTTTTCTTTTTTCTAGAACTATTAGAGGTAAAACATATCTTGATTTTCTACTTGAACAACATCTGGCACATGATCCACTTTCTTAGATGCTGTAGAAGGAAGAGGAGTTTGTTATTTTTCGAGAATAAAATTCTATTTTTTTAAATTGATATTTACATCTTATGTATAGGGATATTTATATAGAAATTACATGTCTAATTTAGAAAAGTTACATGTCTAATCTAGGAAAGTCTATTAATTATAAAATCCTTCTAATAAACAAAATAAATAAAAATCTAGCTAGTTGACACTCCCCCTTAAGTTGGTGCAAAAATGTCACACATGCTCAACTTGCAAACTAGTGTATGAAAAATCCGATTTCTAAGACCTTTTATGAATACATTAGTAAGTTGTTTTTCTGATGATACATAAAACAGACTTAAGATATCACTTGTAACCTTTTCTTTGATGAAGTGTAAATTAATTTCAATGTATTTTGTTGGGTCATGCTAAACTGGATTATGGGTTATACTGATGACAGCTTAGTTATCACAATATAAGAAAAGTCTCCCCCTTTCAGACAGTCTTAATTCCTCTAGTAATTTTTAAGCCAAAGGAGTTCATAGACACCTTGAGCCATAGCTTTGTATTCAGCTTTTGCACATGACCTAGCCACTACACTTTGCTTTTGCTTCTCCTAGTAACTAAGTTTCCCTCCTACAACCGTACAATAACTGGGTGCGGATCTTCTATCATCTAGAGATCCAGCTCAATCTGCATCTGTAAAAGCTTCTATTTGAAGGTGACCATGTTTGGAGAAAATGAGACCTTTCCCTGAAGTAGACTTCAAATATCTCAAATGCGAAAGACAGCTTGCATATAAGAATCTCGAGGTTTATGCATGATTGACTCACCAAGTTGACTGCATAAGCTATATCTAGTCTAGTGTGAGAAAGATAGATGATCTTTCCAACTAGCCTCTGATATCTCTCCTTATCAATAGATTCTCCTACCCCTACTTGTATCTTGTGGTTACTATCAATGGGCGAGTCAGCTGGTTTACAACCTGTCATACCCATTTCTTTTAAGAGATCCAGAATATACTTCCTTTGAGAAATAAAGATTCCTTTTTCTGATCTGGCAACCTCAATTCCCAAGAAGTGCTGCAATTTTTTCCCAGATCTTTGATATCAAATTCCTATGTCAATCGCTTCTTCAATTGGTTCATCTCTCCTCTGCCATCTCCTGTCATTACTATATCATCAACGTAAACTATTAAAAGAGTGAGTTTACCCTTTTGATGTTTTATGAAGAGGGTAGATCAACATTGCTTTGTTGGTAGTCAAAGGAGATCATAACTTTGCTGAATCTATCAAACTAAGCTTTAGGGGATTGTTTAAATCCATACAAAGCTTTCTTCAGTTTTACACACCTTTCCTTGACTTTGTTCATTATCAAACCTAGGAGGGATCTCCATATACACTTTCTCTTCCAAGTCCCCATGAAGAAATGCAATTCTTCACATCAAACTGTTGTAAGTCCCAATCAAGAGTATTGCACAGGATAACAAGATTCTAATAGAGTTCATTTTAGCAACAGGGGCAAAGGTTTTCCTGGTAATTTACTTCAAAAGTTTGAGTGAATCCCTTAACTACCAATCTAGCTTGAACATAAATTTTAGTTTTACGGGACACCCTTTTAAGCCAACCTTTTTCTTATTTGGTGGAGTAACAACCCCCAATCCACTTTTGGGATAAAGCCTTCTTTTCTTCAATCAAGTTCCTTCCACTTTAGGATCTAGAATGTTTCCCTTTCCAACTCTAGGAAAAGACACAAGGAAAAAAAAGACAAAGGCTCTATGGGTTTGGACAATAAAACATGGGGAGAAAAAGTTAGAAAAGGTGTTTGTACAACCTGACTCCTTTTAAAAAAGCATGGCAAATCTAGCTCGTTGGGAAAAGTAGATAACCAAGTGGGGACTTTGTAGTTTGCATGAGGGTTTTTTTTTTGCCTTTTTTTTCTCCTTGAATATCTCAACAAATCAAGTCTACCCAAAACTTCCAATATGTTCCCCTGAACTCTTTCTTAAATTTTAAACCCCTTTCCCTTTTTGCACATTGAGAGGTTACACCACAATGGACTGGGGAAAAATTACCTCTTCCTCCTTATTACTCTCCCCCCTGAAGAGGTGAGAGGGATTGCAAAAAAAAAGGGCTAAAATTTCTCAAAAAGGTTAAACACCCAATTAACAAAAAATTTTCGAGGGAGGATGAAACATATATTTTTTCTGTGTAGGAAATCCCCAATAAACACACTTTTAAAGGGGCTCTAGGGTCAAGTTTCCCAGCATTCTATATAACAAAACAACACAAAAAACATTTTTGGAGAAACATATATTCATTCTTACCCTTTAAAGTTTTTTAAAGGGGCTTGAAAATAAAGGGTTTTAAGTCTTCTGTTGGTAAGATAAGCACTACTAAAATTTAAATTCCCCAGTAAGGTTTTAGTAGATTCAATGAACAAAAAGATCTGCCACTTATAACAAAGCCTTTTTTTTTCCTTTTAAAATCCATTTTGTGCACTATTTAAAAAGGAAAACTGGTTTGTAGTTACCCATTGGTTCCAAATAAACCCAAAGTTTTTTATTAATTTCAGTCCATTGTAAATTCTAAAGATCCTTATTTTGGGCATCGAATTGAGTATGTCATTTATGAAATGATTGAAAGTAAAAAAAAACTTCATTTTTTGTTTTTAAAAAATTTAAACATGTTTTTCTATGCAACAACAAAAAAGTAAAAACCAAACAACTACCCGAAAAAAAAAATTTGTTTGAGTAAACCCCAAATCAATGGATATTTATAAAAGGGAATAGTGTTTTAATTATTTGTAAAGAATAAGAGTTTCTAGTGTTTTTGGGCATACTCACAAGCATCCACAAAACAAAGATTCAAACGATTCTCGAAAAAAAAACAAATTTAACTTCTTTAAACAAAAAAAGTGAATGCCTAATCCCCTATGCCCTATAATTTTCTAGTTACACCTTATTACCCCAAAAAAAGGCTTGACTAAAGTCCAGTTCCATCAAAAATGTATAAAAGTCACATGAAATCACCACTGCCAATCTTCTTCTTGGTTTGAAGGCCCAAAAAAAACAAATATCAGGAAAGAACAGATTTTACAATTCAAAGTTTTGGTGATAACTAACAATAAAGAAAAACGGGAAACCTGGAATAAAACAATGAAGTTTAATTTTAAAAGGTACTGTTAAAAATCTTTAAAGTTAGTAGGGATAAATAAAAAAGCTATGGCAATTACAGCCATATAATCTTGATATTTATACATAAAATAAAATTTTAGGGGAGAAATTTGAATATTTTTATTTTTAATTTTGTCTTCTTAGTTAAGGAAAGATAAGCTGTACACTGTATACAGTAAAATATTGTCCCCTTTTCCCCAGTTCAAAAAAATAAAATAGAACCCAAATCTCTTCATGGTTTTAGAGCCTTCCTCTTTCAAAATTTTTTTTTTTCTCTGCTGTACCCACTTTTGCCTGACGGTTTCTCTCATTCCAAACATTTTTTTTTTTTTTCTTTGCCGTGATCCTTCTAATCGGTTCTGTCAGAGTATTACGTTCGGGCGTTTTCTATCATTCCTTTTTTTTTTTCTCAACCATCTGGGATCCAACAGCTTAAACCTTTCCCACAACACCTCAAATCACACTTTTTTCCTTTAAAACCAAATGGTCAATCCCCCACTCCTGGAAATTACTAAATCTGTCTTCCCAGGAAATGATGAACGGAGAGACTCTTCCTCATTGGGAAGTCACGTCCCCCCGCCCCTAGAAAACCACCAGGAGGACGAAAGTGACCCTTTCTATCCTGGACAAAAAACTCAAGGTCAAACTTTCTCCAGGGGCCCCAATTTGTTATGCATTTTGGGAAGAGGAAAAATGAATATCTCACTAAAGAAGGTGTCATTCCGGGGAAAAAATACCCAAAATTAAAAGACAGGGAACACTGAGAATCACTTAGTGATGTTTTGGGTTTGAAAAACTCCATGAATAAGAGTGGGTGAGAATTTTCCCTAAAAAAGACACAAAGGAAATGTGGGAGCATTTGGGGAAACGTTTCCCTTCTGAAAAACCTCAAAAATTTTTGGGTTGAACCAAGCTGCATATCTCGACAAGGGGAATCTTACTGTTACTCAATATTTAATACCCTTACTCCTTTTGGGCAAACTTGACTTGTTTGAAGTCCCACGTGGAATGCCCCGAAGACACAGCTTTATACAAGAAGATTGTAAACAAAAACAAACCTTAAAATTTTTCTTTTTGGTCTCAAAAAAAAAATCTGAATGAAGTCCGAGGCAGATTTAAAGAGAACCAAAGCCCTTCCCCATCCGAAAGCCTTTTCTGAAGTTCGACGTGAAGAAAGTAAAGGAAAGGGTTATGAGGGGACCCAAAAAAATTCCCTCCAACCCTTTAAAGGGTTTTCCCTTGCAACATGGGGCCCACCACCAAACAACAATGAAAAAACCGGCAAAGGAAAGGGGAGCCCTTGGTGTGATCACTGTCAAACCCTAGTCATCTTAGGGAAACCTACGGAAAATCCATAAAAAACCGGCTTTTTGGAAGGCATCCAAGCAACCAATGCAACTTTGCAGATCCTTGTACAACACAACTTAAACCTCAAACGGGTTAAGTCCCTTCACCAAAGAGCAATTGGAAGTTTTTCAAAAACATTCAGTAAAAACCCGGGTCCCACCCAATCCAACACTTCTGGGTCTGGAACCAGTTGTTAGCACGAAAGGAAATTCCCTCTTGGCTCTTAGGTTACCAAGGCCAAAAAACCGTGGTTGTTGATTCGGAGCTTCATATCCATGACGAGATGCAACAACATTTTACAAGACAGTCCACCAAAGCAACCCCACACCGAATAGTAGGGTTCATTAAAAAAAGTTGGGGGAATGGTTCAATAAAGTTTAATAAAAATTTGATTTTAAAATTTATTCTCCAGTTCCTATTGGACTGTAATTTACTTTCCATTAGAAAATTGACTTGTGATCAAATTGCATAACTAATTTTTTTCCCAAAAACTAGTGAGTTTTAGGAAATTGGATTCGGGGAAGACGATTGGCAGGCGAGATGTGTTGGGGGACTTATCTCCTCAAAAAGACCATTCCCTAAAAATAAACAAACCAACCCGCAAGGGCCTCCGTTAAAGTTTCGTTTTTCAATTCCATTCAATAAAGATAGTGAAAAATTTTGTTTTGTCACTATCGTCTTGGGCATCCTAATTTTGTGTATTTAGAAAAACTTTTCCCTTTAAAAAGTTTTTTTCATAAAAATCCAAAACATTTTTTTGGAAAATTTTGTCATAAACCCAAACCAAAATCGTAAACAAACCTATGTTTTACAAAACCATCTTTCCCCTTTGCCATGTTCATGCGATGTATGGGGCCCCTCAAGGGTGAAAAAAATAATAGGAACCGTTGGTTTGTATCATTTTTTGATGATCACCTAGGTTGACTTGGAATTCCCCCTAAAGAAAAATCCCAAAAAATGTCAAATTTTTTAAAAATTTCAAATCTATATACAAACACAAATTTCCGACCAAATTCAAGTCTTTAAAACGGATAATGCCAAAAAGACTTCAAATCCCTTTTGGTTTATCTCCTGAACAAAGGGAAATTCACATAAGTTCCTGTGTTGATACCCCCAACAAAACGGGGTAACAGAAAAAAAAAACAGACATTTACTTGAGGGGGCCCATTCTCTGTTTTCCACACATGTTCCAAAATTTTTTCTGGGGGAAGCCGTCCTTTAAACCGAAACTAACAAATTTGAAGCCACCAAATTTTAAATTTCAAACTCCCCATCAAGTCCTCATTTAACACTTCCCCCAGACCAAAATCACACATCACTAAAACCAAAAGTGTTTGGGTCCAGCATTTTTTTCATATCACCAAAAAAACCGCAGCAAGTTGGATCCCCAAAAAACCACAATGTATTTTTTTTTGGGTATTCCCCAAAACAAAAAGGGTACAAAGTTATTTTTCCCCGCACCGCAAATTTTAAACTAAAGGATGTGACATTCTTTGAACATCAACTACTACCCCAAAATGAAATTCAGGGGGAGAACTTAGGGAATTCAGCTTTGGAACCTGATCCCCGTCATCCAATCCAACCTCCTATCCTCCATCACTGAACCCCTATCAGTCATTCAAATTGATCCACACTCATCCCCTCTCACCCTTTATACACCACGAAAATCTACCACCCCAAACTCCAGTGTCATCTATCCCAAACCAACCCAAATCACCACAAACCGTGGGGAAAAAAAAAATTGTGTCTATGTTAAAGGAAAGGCCTATTTAAGGGGTGGAACCCTCAACACCTCTCACACTTGTCCGAGCCTGAACCAAATCCAAAACCAACTCAAACTCACTAGAAAGGGAAAGTCCAAATTTTGGGATTAAAATATTTACTGACAACTGTAATATGCCAATTGCTTGAGAAAGGTGTAAAACTTTACACAACATCCCATTCAAAAATTTGTTCATATGGTAAATTATCTACTTCCTATCAGGGATTTGTTTCATCTTGACAAAGTGTAGGTACCTAAAAATCCATTCGGGAAACCTTTCAAATTCAAATGGAAAAAGAGTCTATGAAAAGATAGGCTTTGGAGAAGAATGGCACTGGGTTTCACAAAAAATTCCTCCGGGGAAAAGGGGTTGGGTTGTAATGGGTCTTTTCTGTTCATCAAAAGGGTGGCATATTGAGAGATTTAAAAACACGTTTGTTGCTAAGGGTTTTACTCAGTCCCATGGAATTGATTACCAAGAAACAATCGCTCCGGTAGCCAAATTCAATACTATCAGAATTCTTCTCTCTCTTGAGAAAAAAACCCAGACTAGCCTTACCCAACTGGACTAAAAAAATGCTTTTTTAAATGGAATCGGAAGAAGTTTACATGGAAATACCCCGGGGTTTGGAAATTATCCAACACAACCAAATGGGCAAAAATTTTAAAAAAACCTATATGGCTCAGCAATCTCCTTGTGCTTGGTTTGACAGATTTGCAAAAACAATTACAAAGCATGGATACACCAATGTCAGCCACTACCTATTTGTAAAATTCTCCCCCAGAAAAGAAGATGCCATACTAATTGTGATGGGTGAAATCGTTTTGACAGGTACTAAAAAAAAAAAATCTAAATTGAAGGGACCCCCAGCTAAGGAAAAATTTAAAACAAAACTTGGGGATCTTAAATATTTCTGGGAAGGAAATAGCCGGGCCAAGAAAGGAATATTTGTCTCTCAACATAAGATGTCCTAACTTACTAAGGAGACAGATGCTTGGATGTAAAAAACCCGCTAACACTCCAATGGACCAACCAAAGCTAGGGCTGAGAAAGACAGACCTAGTCGACAGGGGGGGGATATCAGAGATGTGGGGGTCTAAAACACCCCTCCATACACGACCAACATGGTTTTTCTGTTGATTGGGTCAGTTCATGCAAACCCAAAAAGAAAAACATATGGGAGCATAAACCAGGATTTGGATATCCAAGATGACACCAGGAAGAGGTTGTTAAAAGAAGGAAAAACCGTGAAGTTGAAATCTTCTCAATCAGCTGGGCGGGGGATATTTTCAGACAGAAGACTACTCAGGATACTGTCCCCTGGGTTTTTGGGGGAAAACCTTGTGACTTGGAGAAGCAAAAGCAATTTGATCCAAAACAGTGCAAAAGCTGAATTTAAGCACTTGCTCTTTGGGAATTTTTGAGGCATATGGATATAAGACTTCTTAGTGAACCAAAGTACAAAATGAAGGGTCTATGAAGCTTTTTTGATAACCAAGCTACATTGTTTTGCAAAAAAATCCCCGTGCACCATGACAGGACAAAGCACATCGAAATTTATCGGCACTCAGCAAAAAGATTGAGAAAGGAATTTTACAAAAATGTTACTCCACAAAGTCTCAAGCGCCGATATTCTCACCCAAAACTCTTTCCCAAAAATAAAATTTTAAGAATTTTAGTCACAAGCTGTGTTTGTACAAATTTAAAACTCAGCTTGAGGGGGAGGTTGAAAATTTTCCAAATTAGTAGTAGATAAATAAGGGGAAAAAATGGCTAATTGACAGCCAAATTTAAACTTGATATTTATAGCATAAAAAATCAAAATTTTTGGGAATAATTTGATATATTTTTTTTTCTTAATTTAGCTCTTAGATTAAAGGAAAAATAGGTTGTACACTAGTTATATGTACAATCTTGTACCACTTTCTTTTTAAAAGAAAATAAAAAAGAATTTCAAAACCTTTAACACAAATAAAAAACCGTTTTTGAGACAGGAGTTAAGGAGCCCCAAACTATTTTTACATTTACCCCCCCCTTTCATGAAAATTTTTTAAAATATTTTAAAAAGCTGCATGGTTCTATTCGCACCAGAGTCAAAAATTTCCAAAATTAAAATGAGCAATAAAAGTAGTACCATTGCACATAATTTGGGTGTAGCATTGGGGGAAGAATCAAGTTTGGTCAGGAGTAACAAAGATGCAATTTATCGGAAGATAGAGTTCCCATAGCCTTCTCCTGGATGTTTCCCCAAATTCCATACTTTGCTTGACCTTTTTTGAACGATGTTTTCCCCCCCCTGACCTTATTGGTCGACCATAAAGCTTTCAATAAGCCCCCATTGTATGCCTTTCTTCCCCCAATGTCACAATCAAGGATCTTTACAAAAATGGGGTTTCCTTTGGCTGATATGAAAACAGTTTAAAAGACTTTTTGATTTTGTTTTATAAAATTGACACCACATCAGCTTTCTTTTATTGAGCATAGAAGTATGCTCCCAAGAGAAGGAAAAGAGTTTTTACCAAGAACTTAAAAACCCCTTTTCTATCATACTCTATTCAAATCAACTAGAAATCATACCTTTTTTCAACCAAATTTTTAAAAGGACGCATCTTCCTACAATTTGCTTGGAGATCCCGATAATAATCACTTTGCCATAACCCACTTAATTCAAAAAAATACTCATGATTGAACTCACCTTGTTTTGTGCCATAGATTTTATTCCGGATTTCAAAAATCTAAGCATCATTTCCTTTTGCGAGAATAGTGCGTTTATTTGAGTTCCAAATTTTCTCAATAGTGTCAAGTTCGATGATACATAGTATTCAAAAGCCATACATAACAAATGAGTTTTCAGAATCCAATTGAGCATAGGTAGCAAAAAAAAAACCTTAGGGGGTTTTTGGGTTTCTCTATAATTATCCCAGCAACCTCCTGGATTTAATAAATAGCAAACAAGCATGTGCCCAAAGCAAGATACGTACCAGCTCCATCAAGTTTCGCTTCACTCATTTTGAGAGAGAATCATTATCTGCTGCCTTAGTATCCTTCATAGACATAAAAATAATAGAGCCTAGTCAAACGATAGAAAAACGGACGGGAAAAAAAAAAAATCTGACCTCTAATTGGACGATTGTGGTCGAGAGATGACGACGCAAGGTTTTAAGCGAGGAGCGGCAACAAAGGATGGTCGGGAGGGACCCACGCACCTCCACATGTCAATGAGTGAAGAACACCTAGAAATCTTCAAACAGCGCATGAGCTTACGCGTGACTTCAATACGGTCGAACTTTTGGGAACGACCGGTCGGAGGGTATACGTCCTTGTTGTAGCACAGTGATTTAAAAAAACCAAGGGAGTAAACTCACCTCTTATGGGAACAGTAAAAAAAGAAATCCTAGCGCTACACAAGAACAAAATCACCTCAATGGCAGCAAGAAGGCTCTAATACCATGTTATTTTCGAAAAAATTCTTATTTTTTTATTGATATTTTTATCTTATGTATAGGAATATTTATGCAGAAATTACATATTAATTTAGGAAAGTTACATGTTTAATCTAAGAAAGCCTGTTAATTACAAAAACTTTCTAATAAACAAAATAAATAAAAATCTAGCTAGTTAACCAAGATTCTTGCATACAAATTTGAAACCAAGTTTGTCATCATAGGGACGAAGAATCAAAACTTGATTCACCATCAGCATCTTAAACTATTACCCATTATGCCTGATTCTCGTATTCTCCTTGAGATTTTGAGCATATAACAGGGATAGACGACAGACCTTCACCAACCCTCTGAGGGAAGAGAATCAGAGCAGCTAGATTCCATATTAGCTTTTTGGGGCTTTCACTTTACCTTTTCTGGGGTAAACTGGTGCTGGAGCAGGTTTTGTCTTCAATCCACTTTCCTTTATCACTATTCCGACATTTTTCTTTTTACTTTATCCTTCCAACCTTTCCATCAAATTTTCCTGTCCACACCTGGGGGGATGTAATTCTTCTTCATCAACCACTTCTCTACATTTTCCTTTTGATTAGGAAATCCACATCACTGTGCCTAAACACTCGACATCTAGAACATCATGGCACAAGATGTGAATTCAACATCCACCCTTTTGAATTGAACCATCATCACATCCTTTTGGAAGTGGGTAAAAATTTCCCCCATCAGCTTCCATCTCCACTGAAGCCTAAACATACTTTACTCGTGTTTGTGGCAGAACTATGTCTACCCTTCATTATGTAGGAACTCCATTGGTCCCACCCCCCCACCACCCCCCCCCCCCATAACTTTACCCACACCACTTTTACCTAGGTTGCAATCGTGATAGGACATCCCAATCCTCCACCTTTCCAAGACTAGAATCTATTGAGAAAACCATGGCTGCCTTAAACCCACAAAAGGGGTCTTCATTTGAGAACTTGAAGAGAAAAAGGCAGCAACCATTAGAAAGGACCTCAAGGCCTGTGTTTCTCCACACAGCTTTGACAATTCTCTGCACCATTGAAAAGGGTGGATTCTTTCCTAAAAATAACCACTAGAGTATTCTTCCATATACACTTTCCCACCTCTGAAACTGACTTAGGGGTTTAACTCTAACTTTCCCATCAACTCTTTGAGGTAGATAGTACTTCAAAGCCACATCAATTTTTTGAGGGAAACCCGGGGGAAGGAGACACCCATTAAGCCCCTGAAACCCACCTCTGCGAATTAGTTAAAAGGGTTTTTGGGAGGATCTCCTTTGCGAATCTGCTTTGGCACTATTTTCGTTTCATTCCACTCTGTTCATCATAGGAAGTACTAGAAGTAGTTTTGCCCAAAGCGGGTAATGGTTGGGCATCTAAGCTGTCAGCCTTACCAAAAGGGTCCAGTAGCCCTCACTTCACATGACTGATGTCTGTAACTGGCCTCACTTCTTGTGCTGGAAACCTACATCATCCTTCACAAACCCACCACCTATTACCCAAACCAGAAACCACCATAGCTCTTTCACCAGAGAGGAACCTTCGGGGAAGACTTACTCAACACTAGATGAGTTCTTTCTGGCCTCAACTAAAAAAGCCCCAAAACGAAGCAGGTGCTAACCCCTTAGAGGAAAAACCCATAAAAAGTCACTCTTTTGTGCTTCCAGATGAAGGTTTTCATGACTAAAACCTCCCAAAAAAACTCAATAGAAGGAAGGTAAGAAACGGGCTAAAAACCAAAAGAGAGGGTGAAAGAAAGAGCAAGCTTAGGGGTTTGGTTTCTTTCTGGCCTCAACTAGAAAGCCCCAACGAAGCAGGTGCTTTAAATTTCCCTTAGAGGCAACTCATCAAAAGTCACCCCTTTTGTGCTTCCAGATGAAGGTTTTCATGACTAAAACCTACCAAAAAACACTCAATAGAAGGAAGGCAAGAAACGACTAAAACCAAAAGAGAGGATGAAAGAACAAGCAAAGTTTTAGGGTTAGGTTTGCAAAGGATGGTGATTGGGGTTAAGGTTGTGAAGGTTGGTAGCTGATTAGGATAGAAGGGTTTTGAAGGGTGAGGTTAGGTTTGTGAAAGTTTAAGGGTTGGGTTGGGTTTGTGAAGTTTAGGGTTGGTTAGTGGTTGTGAAGTTTAGGGTTTACAAAGGTTGGTGGCTGAGAAGGAGGGAAGTTTGAAAGGTTAGGGTTAAGTTTTGCAAAGGCTAAGGTTAGGGTCAAGCTAAAGAAGGATAAAAGGGTTTCAAAAGGTTAGGATTAAGTGTTAGCAAGGCGTTAGATAGGGAAAAAGGGGGAAAAAGTTTTGGGAAAGACAACATAGGGTTAGGGTTTATGAAGGGAAAAGGAAAGGAAGGTAACGAAGAGGGGAAGGTGGGAGGGGAGAGAGATAGAAAGAAAGAGAGATAAAGACGAGGAAGAAAAGGAAGGTAGGCGTACAAACACAAGAAGAAGAAGAAAGAGGAAGACAAGGGGTAGAGGAAAATCTCTTTCTATGTCTTGTTCATATTTTTTTGGATAAATGAAATTTTATTGCTTCAAAAATGTTTACAACTGTCAAGTAGATGGAGTTACATCAACTAGTAAAAATGGATGAAATACAAAGTAGTTGAAATAATTTCCTAAATTACAATGAAGGGGCTAAGCACTGATTTGGTTTGCTTTTAAAACTCAAGTTAAGGGAACTATTCCCAAAACGGCACTTGTTCAAACTCCCAAATACAGTAAACCACAGTATTTAGCCCCCCCCTCCATGTTTGGAAGGTATGGAGGACGAGTTATGCTGTTGCCATTAAAAAAGTTTGTAGCACCCATTCCGTCTCCAAACGAAGTTGGGCACTAAAAATTAGTCACAAACCAAACCCCAAACTTGGGAAGTGTAGCTACAGCTGAAGAATGGTGGCCATGGTCTTCTAAGCTTTGTTGACAGAGATAATGGTTGTAGAAGTTGAAAAATTTCCCCAAACTACAGTTATCAAGTGTGGATAGTTTGATTGGCCAAGCTAACCATAATAAGAAAGAGTACCTTGCTAAGGAGGATTTGTTCCAGTGACTTTGTAAACCCAAAGGGATAACTATGCCCGGAGGGTTTAGAAAGGCAAACCACTTTTAATAGTGTATTCTCCGGAGCTAGAGTGGAAACCCAAAT
Source organism: Laguncularia racemosa (assembly GCA_037954665.1). NCBI lineage: Eukaryota > Viridiplantae > Streptophyta > Magnoliopsida > Myrtales > Combretaceae > Laguncularia > Laguncularia racemosa. The sequence goes on along the minus strand of JBBMOL010003781.1, from coordinate 576 downwards.
GGAAATTGATCTGAGATTGAGGCGTTCAATCGGAGGGGAAGGTGGGGTAATGGAGTTTGTCCACAATGGTTAACTGGGAAACTCCACTCATTATTTTCCGTCCTAGAACATAACTTTGTTGAAGGGTAAACCCAGCTTCCCATCTCTCGAGCACTAAATATGGTGTCCAAGGGGCCCATCGAGAGCCAATAATCTGCTCAAAGGGATATGGTTAGACCATTGTTGGTTCCTATTGGAAGTTGGTGCGGACTATACTTCTTAAATTTAATAACTACCAAACCAAGAACAAGTGGTTGGTACTTTTTTTACCAAAAGTTTTTCCCTTTCAGTAAGTAGAGTGCACCCATTTTGGCCATAAACTCTTAGGCCTTCTTTACACAAGTTCCATATGTCTTGATTTGTATGACCTTGTTCCAATGGTGTAAATTTGGAATCCCTAAGCCTCCTCATTTAAGAGGTTTTCAAACATCCACCCAGCGAACCTTTGCCCTAGAAAAGATGTTCAGTTTTCCACTCCATAGGAAATTCCACAATAAAATGATCAATTCTATTATGATGAATCTAGGCAATAAAAAG
>JBBMOL010003779.1:0-13869 GCA_037954665.1 Laguncularia racemosa | reverse complement strand
GTGTATTTTTTAGATATGCAAAAGGACGAAAAGGTTATGGTTTATAGTTTAAATAAAAAGAAAATAATTGTATCTTTTGGATTATTTCTTGAAGAAAAATTACCTTTTAAAGAAAATATAGTACCAGATTTTAATAAAACAAAGTCAAGTATCAAAAATAGAAATTCTATTTGAAACTTCATCAGTTGATGTCCAAAATTCTAGTATGAACAACACGACTAGAAATGATTTTGCTAATACACAAATGAATGGCTTAGTACTTGCACCTAATCAATCTTTTTATGCTCATTCTTCTAATTCTGAAAAAAGGGTTCTCTCACTAATAATAGCCCATCTTGATTTACAAAGGTCATTAGAGAAAAAAAAAAAAGAAAGAAAGAAATCCATCATGGCTAAAGAACTTTGTATACTTAACTCAAAATGCTAATACTAATGTTCATCTAACATGGACAAAAAAACTAGATCAAAATTCTACATATCCCCTCTTTGACATCAAAGATTTTACTACATATCCAACTAAATATGTAGCATCTATAGCTAATGTATTAATCAGTTAAGAACCATGAAATTATTTAGAAGCATCTATCATAAAGAATGGCAAATTGTAATGCAAAATGAACTAATTACATTAGAAAGTAATGATATTTGGGAAAATTTAACATCTTTGCCAAAAGGAAGAAACCAATAAATGTAAAATGGGTTTATAAAACAAAAAACAGAACAAAGGGTACAATACAAAGGTATAAAGCTCGACTTGTTGCTAAAGGATTTACACAAATTGAAGGCAAAGACTATCAGATACCTTTTCACCTATAGCAAAGTTAGGCATTTACGCTTTTTAAATTTGTTGTTGTTGCTGCATATAATTGGAATTACATCGAATAGATATGAATAACGCATTTTTTACATAGTTTTCTTGATGAGGATATGTATATGCTATCCTCAAAAGGATATGATAAAGCTCTTTCCCAGTCAAGTTGTTACTTAAAGAAAATCACTCTATAGACTCAAATAGGCATCTTGTCAATGGAACTTAGAATTTCAAAGTTTCTCATTTCCCTTGGATTTTGTCAATAAAAGCAGATTATTCATTATTTACATATCAAGGCTCAAAAGGGGAAACATGTTCATTTTGCTATATGTAATAACATGTTATCATGAAATCAAATGAAAAGTTCAATCTCAAATCAAACAAACGACTTCTTAAAAGCCTTCATTATAAAAGATTTAGGTTGCACAGTTTTTTCTTGGTTTAAATTTTTTGAACAAATCAAGGCATTCTTCTAAGTCAATGCAAATTTTTTTAGATGCTTTACAAGAAATAGGCTTATCCTAAGCAAGTCAATCTGGTTTCCACTACTACATATTTAAAAATCTTGATAATACTATAGGAGATTTGCTTTCTAATCCTTCATTCTATAGAAGATTAGTTAGTCATTTATTGTACTCACCATCACATGACTGGATATAACTTTTGTAGTCCACAAGCTAAGTCAATTCATGTCTCATCCTAGACAAGCACATCTTCAAGAAAATTTTTCATCTACTAAAATATCTCAAGGGTTCTAATACATTAAGAGTTTTTTTATCTTGCTAAGAACATATTGCAATTACATCATTATTCTGACTTAAACGGGGGCTCCAACGCTGAAGAAGAAAATCCATTTCAGGTTATTGTATGATGTTAGGCGATGCTCTAGTATCTTGGAAAAAAAAAAAGCAACCTACGTTTTCTACGTCAATAACCGAAGTTAAAACACAGAAGTTTGGCAACCGCAACTAAAAAACTTCTTTGGTATCTTTTATTCTAAGAAAACTTACAAATTCCCATTTTTTTTCCAGTTCAATTAAAATGTGACAACAAATTTGCCCTAATGATCGCAAACAATCCTTATTTACATGGAAGAACAAAACATATAGATATAGACATACATTTTATGCATGATCACATCAACTCAGGATTTCTCAATACATCTATATTGCTTCTCAATAGCAACTAGCCAACATTCTTAAACCCAAACCCATATCCAGTTCGCATCTTCAACAACTATGTTTCAAGTTAGGTCTTCGGGATGAATCCAACTTACAAGGGGATATGAAAGTTTAATAATATTATCATTATTATTCCCATGGCAATATTTTATTGGTAGATGGCATAATGTAGTTAATATAAATTGTTGTATAACATATTAGCATTTTAATTTAAAAATTATGAAAATTGATTTAAAATTTATTAAAAAAAATTCGAGAGACATACTGAAAATGTATACTTGGAATGAAACTTTTAGTACAAATGAATTGAAGGCAATTACGGGTACGCACCTTCAGTACAATTCTAGGTACACTCCTTCAATACAAATGTTGAAAGCATTCCAAATCTGAAACTTTCGCCATCTATTTTATAAATAAATTACTAAGTATCTTATTTCACAATTATTTAAAAAAAATATACATTATTTTAGTGGATTTCCTTAATTTTTCCCCTTTTGTTTAGCACTGTTATTAGCAGCAGTAATTTCATATTTTCTAACAAAGCCTCCTCAATTTCCTTGCCCTTCCTAGAGCATGTTGGTCGGGACTCATGCAGATATCGCTTTTAAAAAATAGAAATTTCTATTATATTTATGCTTGATCTTTTCATCTATGCGAAAATTAAATCAATAGGAAACTGCAATTGCAACATAACCAATAAAGAAATCGTATAATTTAGAACTTGTAGAATTCAAAAATAGTAAAGGCATCTTCATCTTTATCTACTATAACAGACACCAAGAATTTGCTACAAGTGGAACTTACAGCAGTATAAAAGCATCTCCATCCTTATTTTACTATAAAGGACACAAATTGCTATAAATAAGACACAAAAATGATTTGAAAAGGTTTATATCTAGCATTGGCACTGGAACCAACATCTCTTTTATATATTTCACATAAAATATGTCCACTTCAAAATTTTTCAAACTTGTTAGCCAACCCAAGTTTTTGAAAAGGGTGATGCTAACTAGTAAGAGATGAGCCCAGATGAAGCATTAATAGAAGTAACAAAAACTCACCCTGTTAATTGTTTAGAAGTTTCTAACATGTCAATGCCATAACCTAAAGAAATGGTGGGAAAAAAACAGAGATTACCTTTCCAGACTTTATCAGCTTTTTTTTTAAGCTCTGCTTTAGCACGTGCCTATCTTTGCCTTATAATTCCATGGAACTGTTTGGCATTTACGTAAACAGGCTCTTCAGCCATCTCAAGAGGCAATCGCATTCTAGCTTGAGGCATTCCTACAAAAGGAAAATCTTGTTGAGGAAAAAAAATCACTTAGACAATCAGGTGGGGAAAAAGGAAAAGTTTCTTTGATGGAATATTGATTTAACAATGTATTTCTCGTGCATGAAATTTATCTATTCCATTGACAACAAAAAACCCATGACCTTCAACCCTAATGACTAAGAACCTCCCACTTCCATGGCATTGCGAATGAAAACTCACAACCAAACTATTGACATCTAAAAATGGGGAACAAATGCACTAGAATGACCTAAGTTTTCCCCCCCTTTTTTGTTTTAAGATTTATGTTGCTACTTTTTCATGGTTCCCTTTTTCAATTTGTTACAAATTTTTGTTAACATATGCCGATATAAAATCCCATTTTGACTCTCTTTTTAAAATCAAGGTGCTAAAAGATAAACGGATAAGGTTCCCTAAAGAGGATTATACAAAATTTTCTGTCAAGAAAATAACTGAGGGAATTCTTCATCACATGAACATACATGTTTTGGAGAAAAGTATAATTTTCTAGAGATTGTGCTTATTACATGGATAATAGGCATTCATGAAGGGGATATTCTAAATGAATGTCTAATAGAGAAAAGAGGAGCAATCTTTAAGAAAAAAAAGGGAGTTGATGAAGAAGAACTTCTGAAGAAGGGGGAAAAAGAAAAGAATAAGAGAAGATAGGATGGAAGGGTAACTTCGAGATCAATGACGAACCTTTAGTGGGAAAAAAGACACTTCTATAAATAGTTCAATAGAAGGTAATTGAAATCCCTACTCCAAAGAAGAATGATGTTGAAGCTGAAAACTAGCAATGAAGTGATAGATCTAAAAAGAAAAATTTCAGATCTAGAAAATTTTTGGGAAAGAAAAGTTTTTCGAAGATGAAGTCCTTAATGGGGTTAGTCATTTTCTAAACCTAGTGAAGAGAAATTTGAGAAATAACTTCCACCAACTCTTACTAGGACTGAGGATGGTTCTTTGAAGACACCTATTAAAGAAGGTTAGCAAAATCTTAATGAAGTAGCTGGAGATACTATTCCAATGCATGAACAAAACTTGGAAATTCAAACATACACAGCAAGGGATCCATCAAAGTGGTGAGATAGAGATCTTGGATCACACTGAGCAAGAAGCTACTAAAATCATCTTTGAAGTTGATCCTATTCATCAAGCTGCTAAAGAACATGATCCTCACCTAGTTCTGAACTTGCCCAAGCCACTAAAAAAGAAGAAGAATTGATTTTTTTTTTTTTTTTGGTTTAAGACTATTGCTAATCATTGTTAGTTGTTTGTTAACTATTTTACTTTCAAGACTCATGCTAATCGTACTTTCTAATTATTGAATGATGCTTTTTGCTTTCTAATTGCTGATTATTGATTTAAACCTAAAATTTATATTATAGTTAAGGGGGAGAATTATATTTTATTTATCTAATAACAAAAGGGGGGAGAAGAAATAAGCAGTTAGTGATAATTTGTTTTACAAGCATTTATATAATAAGTGAAGTTTATCATTTGAGATAGGTTTTATTATTATCAAAAAGGAGGAGAATGTTGAGTTCTCAAAATTTTCTAAAATAAGTTTTTAATTATAACAAAAAAGTTATTAGTATATATAATTGTTTTAATTGCAAAGAATTAAACATCATTTTTTATAGACACTAAGTTAGACAATAGTTTACAAACACTTAGTTAGACAGTAAATTACAGACACTTTAAATAGATAGTAGATGACAGACACTTAACTAGATAGTTTATTAGACATTTCACTAGACATTTAAACAAAAACTAGACTTTTAAAAAAAACATTTGATACTTTGGTTTGAATAATAATATTTTATTCTTATACAAGTTTGAATTATTTATAACTTCAATTGCAAAGTTTTTTTTTTAACGGATCAAATTAAGGTTTGTTTTAATCGAAAAAGAATGAGTGAGGATAAGAACAACCAATATGGTTATCACTTTAAGACCATCTAGATAAAAGGGATCTTTTGTTTCAACAAAGACTTATCCATCCAAAGTTGTTGAAGAGCCAAAAAAAGATAAACATTGACAATCCCAGCTAAATTTGTTACACCGTCAATCAATTCAAATTTGAATTATAGATAAAATTTTTCAAATTCCAAAAAATGTAAGGATATGAACGTTAGAAGACTCAATGAATGTTGAAAGCCTTCTATCAACAAAATAAGCAACTATATAAATAAAATAATTCATGTTGAAGATATAGTGGAGAAGATACGAAAAAAGAGACAAAAAATTCAGAATTGAGCTAAAACTAATATTCATTACTCAAGCTTAAGTTAGAGAAAACTATATTTTCTCATCTTTGTAAATTTTTTTATTGTTTTATGTAAAGTTTAGTCTAAGAAAAGGGGATCACAAAGTCTTATAGTCTATGCTTAGTCAGGAAAAGGGCGAGAAAGACAGAGCAAGAGTTATTGGTGTTTGTAACAAATTCTTAGCAATTGAATTAGGGGAACAACCGATGTAAAAGATTGAATCCCCAACAACGAAGCTAAATGAGAGGACATACTATTGGGAGGAACCTCTATATATAACAATCTTTTTTAAATTTTTAAACTACACATCATATTTATCTATTTTATTATTGCTCATCACACATAATCTTCATCAAGCAAGAAAGTTAAAAAGTGATTGATTAATTAAAATTAATAAAATGTTTTTTTGCAAACAATTCACCCCCTCATGTTTTTCCATTTCAAGACCTACAAATTTGATGGACTGATTCTAACTTAACCACTGATATATAAAGAAAATTTTTTTGAAAAGATTTTGAAAAACTAAATATTCTAAGTTCGGGAGCTAAAGTATTAAAATCCTAACAGTTACCACATTAAAACCCTTTTTAATTAAAGTTTTTTCTTGAAATATCCATTTCTATTTGAAAATAATTCTCAATTAAAGTAAAGACAAAATAAAGCTAATTTATTTATTTATAAAATAATAATAATAATAATTTTTTATTTTTTAAAGTCGCCTCATAAGTGTCTATATACGTACTAAATGGGATTAGACTTGCCTTTAAAACATGTGGTTTCATGAAATTTTAGTGGGTTGGGTTTAAATTTTATTCATTTTTTAAATATTTTTTATTTCTCTTTGTTATTTTTTTTAAAATTTTTTTTGGTTTTTAAAGTTTTTTTTTGTTATTTTTTATATTTTATATTTTTAGTTTCTCTAAAAGGAAATTTAAAAATAAAGAAATAAGACAAGGAAAAAAAAAAGGGAAAGGAACTGGATTGAAGAACAGTGAATGTGGAGGTTAAGATGTGGGTTTGGATCGATTTCACGAGCCAAAATCAAGTCGGGTTGTCGGCGGAAATTGTAGCAGACCCTTTTCTTAGCGGTGCGCAGCTTCCTCCAGGATGACTGAAGCTTGAGAGTGTGCCAACGGGGAAATCTTCTAGGGATAGTAAGCACGTCGTGATAGTGGCTGCAGCAGGTTGGGCGGCAAGGTGATGTTTTGCACACTGGCTATTTGGGCGGCTTTTTTAGGGGGTGGGGGTTTTGCTTATTTGGGGTGAATCAAAGGGTGAGGATAATAAGGGTGGAAGCGGTTCATTTTGGTATGGAACCAAACCAAATTATATATTACATTTTTTTATAAATCAAACCTAATCATAAGGTTTCGTTTGAAATTTTTTCGAATCTAAGAAAAAAGTTTGATCTGGTTTGTTTGGTTTACAATTTGAACTATTTTTACATATATTATTATTATTATTTAATATACAAATCAATAAATCATGAAAAATTATATCTAACATAAAAGATATTTAATTTATTATTATTTCTCTAATACCATTCATCATTTTCAATACATATTTTTATATATTTAAAGATATTTTATTATTTATCTCAAAAAAAATTTTAATTTTATATTAGTCAATAAGTAAAAATACAAAAAAAAAAAGTGTAAGTTACTTGATAAAAATTAAATAAAAAGAGGAACTAAGTAAGTAATATAAAACCCTCTTTTTTAGTCATACATTATCTAAATTTTCACCACTATTTTCTTTTTCTTTACTTCACACGATTCAGCTAAGTTCGTAATTTTTTCAAACCTAAAAAGAAAATTTGAACCTAATTTATGATTTAGTTTAGTTTAGTCTGATCTGATTACAATTCAATCATTTTTTTAACCCAACCTTTGACGATAGTGGTATCAAAAGCTTTAGTTGCAAGGAAGATATTGGTATTTATGGCAAAATTGAAATCAAACAAAGAGAGAAAAAATCTAGAGAGAGACAATGGGTTGCGGATTTCCCCACCTAAAGAGAGAAAGCTTGTAAATGAGCTTTCAAAAAGGTAATCGGAGCTCATTTATGCAAAACGTGAAGGAGAAGCCCCCATTTATACTTTGGGAGGTTGGGTTAAGCTTGGAAGGTCTAAATTTTATAATGTATTTGAAGATTTAGAATTAATGGGTTTAATTAAAAAAACTTTGAATTCACTACAAATTGATGCTATTTAGGTGTAAATGACGATCAACGAAGCTTCTTAGGTGTTTGTTCTTGTTCTAAATATGTTAAGGAAGCTTTGATTATTATTCAAGAAGCTCAAATCATGGAAATCAAGCTCGAGGCAAAAAATGGAAATATGAGTTTTTCAAATATTTATACAAAAAAATGACACACCAAATGAAAGTATTTAGACAAGTATTCTAACTTTACTTTGCAATTGCACCACTAATTTGGTGAAAATGGGAAAAAAAAAAAAGGTAAAAACAAGCCAAAACTAGGCTCACCAAGCATGGAAAGTGTTGGCAATCAAATATTAGAGGTTAAAGGGCAATAATGTGGCACCTGTAAATTGACATGGCAGAGATGATGTGGCACACATGGTGATTATGTGTCACCATTTGTCAATAAGGTAGTCTATTCGACTAATGGGAACATACCATGTGGCACATATGTTAAAGAAAAATGTAAAAGAAACTTATGCTCGCACTTGCATGGGATTGATCTCCTAACCTGTAGCTTCTATGCAAACACCTCACCAATTAAGCTAATGACTCATTCACATCACTTATGCAATTTAATATATATAAAGAATATGAGTAGCCTAAACTCTAAATCTAGTTCAAGCTTAAATTAAACCCTATTTAGTTAGTTCTTTAAAAATTGCAGATACAATATTCAAATGAATAAAAGTTCAATACACATATGTTAATGAATAATTTAAATTGAGACCATTCAATAGTTTTACAAGTTTTTTTATTTTTGCTTCTCTGGTAAATTCAATTTTTGATTTTTTTGTAAATTACCCAAATTTTTGAGTCTAATCAAATAACATTCTTGATTAGATAGCTTCAATCCTTAAACTAAACAACATTCTATTGAGCAGGTGATTCGTTAAATTTTCGCTAAGCTAACACTCTAAGAGCAAGCAATCCATTTACTTTTCTCTAAATAGCACTCTAATGAGCAAGCAATCTATTTACTTTTCTCCAAGATAGCGCTCTAAGAGTAGGCAAGCTTAATTCTTTTAAAAAACTAAATAGCGCTATAAAGAGCAAGTGATCCATGAGGATTATAAAAGAGTTAAGTGCAATTCATGGAAATCTTAAAGACTTGAAATCAAGATTTTGGTTTGAAACAAACATTAGGAACAAAGTCCTTTGATTTGGAATTAATTAGATGATATGGCCAGTAAGGCAAAGATGTTACCATTGATGGAACAAAAAAATTTGACTAAAATTTTTAATGCTAGAATGGACAAAACTAACTACTAGGGCAAACAAATTAACTTAGGCTAGGGGGGGAGCTACATTCTAAAAAAATAAAACATAGCCATTAAGGCAAAAGGACTGACTTTGACTTAAACAAGACCTAGCTACTAGAGTTAATGTGCTAGAAAGAAATAAACCTATCACTAGGATTGACTAGGGGTTTTCTAAATTCAAACAATTTTGTGAAAATTTCTTTTTTTTTCTTTTTCACTCTCTTTTCTTCTTTTCGTTCTTTATTTGAAGATTTTTTAACAAATATAGATTCTTTGCAAATTTTCCAAGCACCCCAGTAAGAAATAGGTCTTTTTATCCACCCATATGACTAGTTCTCGGGGTCACTTTTTTTGAGGTTCTTTCTCTTCGAGGAATCTCTTTCTTTAAAAAATTTAAACCCTTTTCCATTGGAATATTTTTCTAACTTAGGGCAAATTGCCCTTTTTTTCCATTGGGGATAGTTCATCATCTTTTTTTCTTAAAAAAAATTTATTGGAATTAGTTTAGTCAAGGGGATTTTTCTCTCTTCCTTGGTTCTTTTTTCTTTTTGACAAAATTCCAAAAATTCCCTCTATTTGTAATGATACACTTCAATAAATTTGTTAAGTTTTTTTTGGTTTTGTAATTAAATAGGGGGTTTTTGGGTTATTTAATGCAAAGGCCTTTTTTAAAAGGGATTCAATCAACCTTCATTTGGTTTTACAAGTGAAAAAACATTTATAAAAAACAAAAGTGTGCTTCCCCCCGATTTAAAAAACAATTTTTTTTTTGGGATAAAATTATCCTTTTATCTAAAAAGCCTTAAGAGGGGGAAGTTAGGGCGCAAGACTGGTTTAAGCAAATTGTAGGTTGAGAGCTTTTATTTTCCCCCCAAATGCTTTTGAGTGCTTTTTAGGTTCATGCTTGATTACAAAAATCTTTTTCACCTTTTTTTGTTTTATTTGCCCCCTTCCCTTTTTTTTTACTTTTTTTTTTTTTTACCTATCTCTCTATGGGTGCCCCAACCCAAAGGTTTTTTGCCCCTTTTTATTTGGTAAATTAAAGTTTTGGATTTCATGTGGTTTTTAAAATCAAAGGGTTCTCTTTATCCAAAAATATATTATCAACGATAATCAACACTTTTGAATTTAAATTTAAATAAAGCAAACACAAACAGTTTAATCCTTTCCTCATGCTTTAAAGACCCCATCCTCTTGTGAACCTTTAACCATTTCAAAGATATCTCCAATTTTTTTTGAAGTTCCTTCAAGGAAAAGGGGAAAGGTTCTAGTACAAAAGTGTCTAAGGCCTTTAGGATATCTAGTTGGACAATCTTAGCTTTAATCTATCTTAAAACCCTTTAATTTTTAACCTCCAAAAATTTTTTAATTAATTTCCCCATTTAAAGCCATAGGGTTTAGTCAATTTGTTTTGTAGACCATAGTTTCATGGCCTATTTTTTTTGGTTTGGGTTTTCTAGTAAAGACTCCGTTTCCTTCAATTCACCAAAACCTAGTCAAAAAGGTCATAAATTTGTCTTCCCCAAGCACCTTAGGGGTTTTAAGGGTTTTGCATTCTTTTGTTTTTCCAACCCCTTCCCTTTTAGCCCATGTTAGGGTCCAATGCCCCCTTTTTAAAGGGTTGAAAGGGTGAAGCTTTTTAAAGCAAGAGGAACACGTCGGGAAAACTTTTTTACAAGGCCCAAAGCCTTTTCCAAAGTTAAGATCCTTTCCCTAAGTCTTTTTTTTTTTTTTTTTTTTTTCCTCTAAAGTTGGGGCCCTTTCTCAGGATGAATTTATTGATTGAGTAATAAGTTTTTTCCTTGAAATCCTTTTTTTTCTAATCCCTCAAATGCTTTTTACCCCTCTTTACCTCTACTAAAATTTGGGTTTAATCATTTAAACCTTTCCTTCAAATACCATTTGCTTCAAGTCAAAAAACCATTTGCTCAATGGGGCGGGAAAGTTCTCTAAACTTTGAATTAATTTAGCCCCATCCAAACTCAACAGTTTATAGTATGCCTTAAGTCTTTTTTGACATTAGTTAAACCTATTGCTCTATCAAGTTTGAAACTTATTTCTCATTTTCCCCAAAAATTATTTGGGAATTTCCCTATTTGACCCATTGATATTTTTGTTTTTACATTTGGGCCATACTTTCTTACTTTTAAAACCTAATCAAGTCTTTTAAAAATAATAGGCCATCCTTTAATTATCAAAAAAATTGTGATAACGGACTAAATTAGAAGAACCCTTTTTTTAGGTACTTCAGGGGCTTTTTGTTCTGCGTGGGTCTTGATATTGTATTTTTTATACTACCTCAAAATTTGTGGAGAGCTTCTTTCCTATCAACTTCCTTTTTCTTTTAGCTTTTCAAATTTTTTTTTTGGTTTCTTAAAAAATGCAAAATTGGTTATAGTCTACCAAACAAGTGTCTAAATAAGGTTTTTCTAATATTTGTGAAACAAAAACTAGCCTTTTTTTTGGAAAAGGAGGATGACTTTTAAATGCCATACCTCTCCATCTTTTGGGTATTGTCAAATCTAATTTTTTTAATTTCATTCTAATCCGATCTAGCTAGACCCTATGCTCACTAAAAAAGCCTCGATTGAATTAGGAATTTCGTTTGATTTTTGGATCGCCACCCAACTGTTGTTGGGAAAAATTGAATTAAAGACAAAAGGGGCGGATTGTCAAAATTTGACCACACTTGTTATTTCCTCTTCTCTTTTTTGTAAAAAGAAAAAAGGGAAAAACCAGAGTTTCAAAGTCCGGAGGCTACCTTTAAAACCTTACGGTTCCCAAAACCAAATCCCTAAAATTTTTCCCATTTAGAAATGTGTTTTATTGTTTTCTGTTCTTTTTATTAGTTTTTGAATTTTTTCAAGAAACATTTTTTTCATTTCTTTTATGGGTTGACCCGAAGGGCCTACATACCTGCTACTCGGGTAAAAAGCAGTAGTTCGCTTTTTGAAAAACCTTTAAATTTTTTGTGAATTTTAATTCTGAAATCTCCTTTAAAAATTTTGTTTTTTTAATTTTTTTTTTGGGTTTTTTTTGAAAAAAAAATCTAAGCCCAAGTTTTAAAAAAGATTTTTAAAATGATTTTTAGGGGAAAAAAACACAAATTTTTATTTATTTGAAAAAAATGTTTTTTTAATGCTAAAACTCTTTTTAATTTTTGAAAATTTTTTTTGAATCTTCAGATTTTTTTATGTTTTTTTGATTTTTTTTTGATTTTTTATGATTTTTTATTTTTTCTTTTTTTTATAAATTTTTTTGATTTTTATGAATTTTTTTAAAAATTTTTTTGATTTTTTTGAAAAAATTTTTTTCAAGTTATTACTATCCTATTTTTAAATCTAAAATTTTATTATTTTTTTCCTAAAATTTTTATTACTTTTCACATTTTTGTTATTATTATTTTTTTTTTTATTTTTACTATTATTTTTTTTTAATTATTAAATTTAGAAAAATCTAATTTCCTACTTTTTCCCTACTTTAGAAATAAAACATAAACATAAAAATAATAAAAAATAACCAATCAATTAATAAATAAATAAATAAATAATAAACAAAAAAACAAATAAAAAAAATAAAAAAAAAATCTAAAAAAAAAAAAAACCCGGAAAATCCGACTTCGGGACCCGGGTCGGTGCCGGGTCGGGTGAATCAGGTCGGATGGGATCGGGGGACACGACGGCGGAGGACCCGTTTCACGGCTTTCCCGACGGTCTTTTCTCACGGGTGGGTCGAATCCTAGCTTCTCGGGGGGCTGAATCCAACGGTGGTGGTGGTTTGCTTCAAATGCCTCCTGGGGTGGTTAGCTCGGTCGGTGATCGCATTTTGGGGGTTTCCTCCGATGCTCTCTGATTTGCCCCTTTTTTCCCCTTTTCTCTCAATTCCGATTCGCCCTTTTGGTTTCTCCTTCGATTCCTATTTAAGGCACTTCCCCCGATCGAAGCTAATCGGATTTTCGGGTTTAAAAAAAAAACAACTCCCCATTTGTGTAAATCCACGATTTGTTACGATTTGATTCCAATTAGATGATTTTTATCTTTTTCTGTGAAGATCTATTGGGTTTGTTAAAAAAACGAATCAAAACGCCAAAATGCAATTTTTCTTCCCCGGCGATTCGGGGCCCCGGGGAGAAAACGATCACCGCCCGGGTGTCGCTTTCCTCCACCAATCGAATGCTGCCACGGTCCCGGGTAAGTAAGAAAAATGAAAAAAGTGGGAAAACCTTTTCCTGTGATTTGAACCAAAGACCGGCCCCCCGCAGCGCCTTAGCCCCCTACAACCAGTGGGCTAGCCCCCTTTCCTGTTTTTCTAATTTCGCAAAATTGATATAGAATCATTTTTTTTTTTTTTGTTTTTTTTGAAATTTCAAAAATTTGTAAAAAATGTTTATTATTTTTATTGCCATTCTAAAATTTTTTTCAAAAATTTAAAGTGTTTTTTATTTTTTTTTTTTTTTTGAATTTTTTTATTATTTTTGCAAATTTGAGAAAAAAAAGAAAAAATTCTTTTGATTATTTTCAATTATTATTTTTCCTAGGGCAAAAATGGGTGTTTAAAGTGCCCCTTTGTAGTAAAGTTTGGAAAAAATTAATACAAAGACAAAAAAGACGCCTTTTTTTGGGCCCCCTTAATAGATAACATCGTCCAAAAAATTTTTGAGTCATGTTTCCCTCCCCAAAAAGTGCCTTATGGGCGGGCTAAATTTGGGGGGTTTAGGAAAGTGCCCTCATGGGCTGACTAACCCTTTTATAAAATGCCTCAAAAAAATGCCCTCTTGGGGTTTCCTTGAGGGGATTTTTTGGAAAGTGCCCTCAATGGGGTGACAACCTATGATAAAATTCCAAAAATGC
>JBBMOL010003778.1:0-13879 GCA_037954665.1 Laguncularia racemosa | reverse complement strand
AATACAAAAAAATAAAAAAATCGCGATTGCATATATGCAATTTGCGAAATAAATAAAATCGCGAAAGTGGGCTAGCTCAGCTGGTCCGAAACCAGGGTCAGGCGTACGCGCAGGGGTGCAAGGTCAGGGGTTCAAAACGCGGAGGAAGTAGAATCTGTGTTTTGCGAATTTTTTCTTTACTTGGAACACGTGGCAACATCTGATTGGCTGGAGCGAACGCACGCGCTGGGCGCGTGATCGTCTTCAACCTCTGTCCGAAATCACCGGTGAGGAGAAAAATCCAAATTTCGGCCGTTTTGATTAGATTTTTTGCACAAATCCAACAAATCTTCAACAGAATTAAGATAAACATCATCCAATTGGAATCAAATCTGAACAAATTGATGGATTTACACGAATCGGAGTTGGTTTGTTTAACCGCAAATCCGATTTGCTTCTATCGGTGGAAATCTGAGCTTATCCAACTCGATTTTGAACGCCTATAAATAGAGGATGAAGTGGAGAGGCAGGATCACGGATCAAAAGTGAGAAAAAGAGAGAAAAAAAGAGAGAATCGAAGCTCGCCGGAGTTGTTCGATATCGCGACCACCGATCAAGTGTTGGGCAGCTACCAGGAGGAGTTTCTGAAGCAAACTACCGCCACAGTTGAGTTCCTCACCCCCGAGAACCTAGGAATCGACACCTCAACCGCTGCAAAAGGCCGCCGGAACGCCGTCAACGAGCACTCCCAGCCGCCGCATTCGATCGACTCGACTCGACCTGACCCGCTTCAACCCGACCCGCGCACCAACCCGGATCTAGGTAAGTCAGATTTTTCGATTTTTTTTATTTATTTAGTTATTTTATTTTATTTCGAAATTTATTTATTTACTTATTTGTTATTTATATTTCAATAAATAGAAAAATGTTAAAAATTAGATTTTTTTTAGGATTTAATGAGATAAAAATAAAAAGATAATTATAATAATAAATAATAAAAATGTAGAAAATTATAAAATCAATAAAAAATTATAATAGTAGAAATGAGTTGAAAAATAGAAGAAAAAAAATGAAATTTTATCACTTAGAAAAATCATTTTCTTAAATAAATCCAAAATTGGTGTTTTTCCTTAAAATTATTATTTTCACAAAATCAAATTATCAAGCTTAGGCTTATATTTTTTAGAAAAATCCTAAAATGATAAAAACATAAATCAAAAGAAATTTCATAATTAAAATTCACAAACACACTAAAATTTTTCAGGAAAAGTGAATACGGCATGTTTGATCCTGAATAGCAGGTACGTAAGCACCATTTGGGGCAACCCTAAAAAGGAATAAAAATCATTTTCCTAGAATAATTCACTTAAAAACACCATAAAAGATAAATAAGATAAAAGACATTTCGAGATAGGATAAATTTTAGGAGATTAGGTGGTAACCGTAAGGTTTTAATAAGTTAGCCTTCGAACTTAGAATATCTGGTTTTCCCTTTTCCTCTCTTCACAAAAATGAGAAGAGGAAATCACGACGACTAGTGGTCCAAATTAGGACTAATCCGCTCCATTAGTCTTAATTCAATTTTTCCCAACAACAGTTGGGTGGTGACTCCAAAACTAAACGAAATTCCTAATTCAAGTCAAGGATCTACATTAGATGAGCATAGGGTCTAGTCTAGATCAGATTAGGAATGGGAAGCTCAAAAAAATTAGATTCGACAATGGTTATAAAATTTAAATACATATATTTTTCAATAAAGATAAACTAAAAACTCTTTTAAATATTATATTATAATAAAAGAATTTTTTTTAGCTATAAATAAATTATCACTATATTTTTTCAAAACAGTTTAGTTTAGATTAATCCTTCAAACCAATCATAAATTTTTTGTTTGATTTGAATTAGAAATTTTCCAAACTAAATTGTAAAAAAAAAAAAGGCGTAATTTTGATTTACTTTGGTTCGGTTGGTGGATTGGTTTGGTTGGTTTTTTTTGTCCACTCCTATTAATGGTGTACTCTAATATTAATTACACTCTAATTTAATGCCTTTTCAAAAGAAAAACAAACTTCCAAATTAAAAATATGCAATAGGAACATTTATTCATATATGAAAATAAAAATCATGAAATTTTTATTTGTTATAATGTTCATAAATTAAATATTTCATTAATAAAAATCTAAAACAATAAGTAAATTAAATTATATCTATATTTTTCAACTTAAATTATTAATGTCAATCAATGGTAGAATTTAAAACTGATTTAAATTGACAAATATTGATATGATGAATAGTAGAACTTAGGAAAATTCATAAACAAAGGTAGATCAAAAGTTACAGGGGATTTATGCCTATATTATTATGCATTGAAAAAAAAATGAAGGGGCATGAAAATAACTTAAATTTAAAAAGTCACTAGTGGTGGAAAGGTTGTATTGCATTAAAAAGAGATAGAAATTTATTATAATTACTTTGCAAATATTAATTTTATATTTTTTTTATTTGGTTGAGTAATATTTTTCAATAATTGTTATTTTTCAAAATATAAGGAGGAGGAAAAGGCAAAGTTGGTGATTAACAGGGTTCACACTTTTTCAAATTTCAAGTTTAATTTTTACCATATTAATAGTTTTTTTTTTTTTTTTTGCTTTTAAAGAAAAGTTTGGCAATTTTAGCCCATTAAAAAAATTACAATAAAAATTCAATTATTTATCACACATTGTGCATACTTTTAGTTAGTTTAATTTTATATCTTCACCTCAAACTTATCTATCAGACATAAGGATATGTTCCTCCTAAAGCATGGTTATTCTGTTAAGTGCGGGTTTTGATTGTTCATTCTCAATTAAGCAATTTGCCTTAATATCTAGCCGAATTAAACACGAAATCCCATTAAGAAAAAAAAAAAAAAAAAAGGCAAAAGAATCAAGCATTTGTTTTGTATAAGCCGTCTACATAAATCTCTTATTCTTGACTTTTAGGATTCAAAATTTTCCTATTTCTATTCTTTCAATTTCAATGTACAAAAACATCAAAAATACAAACAGATTGCAAGGAAAGGATTTAGGCATACATGTCTTATGACCAATCTATCCTAAGGTTCCTAAACTGAAAGTTCAAGAAAAGTAGAAGGAAAAATGCAAAGAATTATCAACTGTCCTTTTTTATTTTATTTTTTTATTTTCCAGATTTCGTCCCTTTGCTTATTACATGTCGCTAATGTCCTCTTCATGTACCATTTAAGTAACTTCTGATGTGTATTCTTGATAAATATAATTTAAGTGCTGCTCAATTCTTAACAACCGCCAACTCGGCTCTCGGGTTGGTGCCAAGACTTTCACAGGTTTATAGACATGCCCAACGTTGTGTGTTTTCCCTCTTCGTAGCCCCCTTATACGTAGAAAATAAGAAGTGAAACTTGATTATGACTTACAAAACACAAAACCAAGAATTACCCTATATCATCCCAAGAGCATGAGCCCAATGTGACAACTTTAAAGAAGCTACGAAACTTAACCATTACTAGGCATTGTTTGGATAGGGTGAAAATTGAAGGAAACCATAGAAATAAAAGAAAATTAGGCTTTGGTATTTATAGTGAGGAATGAAAATGGGATGGACTGGGTAGAAAAAAGTTGAAAATTTTCTCTCTTTAGCCCATTTTTGTTTCCCTTCAAATTTAGAGAGAAAATAAAGGAAATAAATAAAAATTGTAAGAGATTACAATAGGATTTCTAAAAAAGAAATGATTAGGATAAAAAGAAGGTCATTAAGTCAAGTTATCCTATTGTTTCTTTCTTCTTTTCATTTCTTTTATGTTAACCGAATAAGGGATGATAAAACGTTTTCATCAATTTTCTTCCATTGGTACTATTTATATTCAAATAAATTTTCTATAATCTTTTTTTTCTTTTCCTTTCCACGGATTTTTCTTTAAAGTTGCCAAAGCACATTAATCACGATTGCCAGCCAATCCAAATTGGACCTAGTCTCCCTAGGCCTCGACCAAAATTCCCTTAACACGACGTCCCACTAGGCCGAACACTTGTTTCATCAACCCCATCTAGCTGCGACAGAGTTCTACAGCTTGTGATAAAAAGATGGAATTGGAATTTTACATGCGCTAATGAGCAGGATCAGGACATCCAATTTCCAGGGTATCCTAAATCGATAGGACAAACCAATAGGGTTAGATTATGTGCAATTTAATCCAGTTTCGAGATTAATGCTTGAATTGAATCAAATTTTATAGTTTTGTTCATAATTTGCTTTGGAAACAACTTTCTTAAATATTTGTAAAAGTTGAACCAAACCGTTTTAGAGCGGTTTAGTTTGATCCGAGCTTTTTTTTTTCTTTTCTTTTTAATTTTATCATCTCTTTTATGGCTATATTTTACCATACCTAATATTTATTTTTTTTAATGGATTTTTTACGTCTTAATCATGTTTTGGCATTAAGAAATACAAGTACTTATCACCCATTTAGTAAATGACTATATATCATAGGGTAAAATATTAAATTTTTTAAGGTTACAATAATTTATATTTGATTGTAATCAAATAGAATAAATTAACTAAAAAAAAGTCAATAATGTAGAAGGTTGATGTTTTGTTTTTCTCTAGTAGTGCTTTTTGGTTTGGCTCAAAGTGATTTAGTTCATCCAAGATTCCAAATTGAACCGCTTAAAATTATTTAGGATTTGAATCGAACCTTATTACGAAAGAATTATCCTTATAAATTAAGGAAATATTTAAAGATAAACGATGTTGGTAGGAAAAAATCAAGTGACAACATGGAAATACTAATTATATCATTTTTTGTGCTACATATTTTATGGAAAAATTACACACTAAAAGATGAATATTTTAAATTTTAGTTTAAATAGAGAATAAATATTGTTGAATCGATGAAAAAAATAATAAAAATTATTAAATTGATGTAAATAAAGGACGAAATCACGTTGAAATGAACAATGAAAATTATACATCTGGACGATGGATGTGTCGTGCAAATAGCCTGCTACAGTGGCTATAATTCAAAACAACCATCATTAAACAATTTATTTATTTATTCTGGGGAGTAATTATTGGTGTAGACTTAAAAAAAAAAAACCCACCCACGCCCACAGACTCACACGACATTACATAACGAATACGACGGCCTGCAACGTGAATTCTCATCTAAATGGGAAAAGGCCTTGGGAAAGCAAACGTGCGATCGAGTCCTCGTTAGCCAACAGGTTGGACGTACCGACGGAAAAAACATATATTGGCCAATAATGAATTATAACGGATACGATATATCTAGAATACTATCCACCATTTCATGTTTGTGGTTTCCGTTAACTAAATATCCGATTTTAAATCCGTACCAAAACTATACTAAAATGTTAGCGAAAGTTTAAGCCAAAATATTCCATTACAATACCGTAAGATAGTCGAAACATAAACAATCGCCGACCATATTTACTATTATTATTATTTTTTTTTTTCTGTCGGTACATGAAGCCTGTCGGCTAACGAGGACTCAACCGTTTTGTCTGCTTTCCACACTCCAATTCCCATTTACGTGAGAATTCACGTTGGAGCCTTGTAGGCCGTCGTATTCGTTATGGAATGTCGTGGGTCTGTACGGGGATTTTTTTTTTTTTTTTAAGTCTAAACCAATAATTACTCTCTAAAATAAAATAAAATAAAATGGTTAATGATGATTGTTTTGAAATATAGCCATTGTGGTGGGGGAATTCATTATATATAGCGTCAGATTATACATCATATATTTTATATTGTTATAATTGTAAATTCTATTATACTTAAAATATATAATCTATATAAAATGCTAATTCTATCTAAGTAAGAAGTACTTACCATTCAGGTTTTTATTCATACTTATACTATATTTGAAATTTTTTTTTTTTTGCTTTTTGTTTTTATTTTTTGGAGGATAGAATAGGAATGGTAGAAGTGATTGGAAATACAAAAAATTATAAATTTCATTTTGTATTTGCAAATGTAGGAAGGAAATAAAAACGAAATGGTAAAAAGAAAGAAAGATTCCGCTTTCTTTATTTAATTGGTATTATAGAAAAGAAATAAATGGAAATAAAAGTTACTTTTATATTTAAACTAACATTATTCCTACCCTATGTCTCTTTAATTTTGAAAAAATAAAATAAAAATAAAAATAGAAATATTTTATATCATTTTCTTCTCTCTCCATCCACTTTTACTGTTTACTTAAATTACCAAAGACCGAAAAGCATGTGCAAAGCAGGCCGCCACCATCAGCACTATGACCTTCAAAAAGCATAGGCTGCGTTAACGACTCGAATGAATAAGATCAACAACTAGTGACCCGGAGTTCTATCATTTGAGAATCTTTTGTATATTTGTTCATTTATGTATAAGAACGTATGCACTCATAACATGTTATACAAAAATACATTATGAAATTTTATGTAAAATATAGTTTTGATACTGTATAAGATTAAATAATATAGAATATGTTAATTTTAATTAAATTTGTTTGATAAATAATTATTTGGTTTTACAATTTACCTATTTTTCATCTGTTTGCACCATCCCATACTCACATGGGTGATTCAAACTCAACTCTTACGGACGGTTGAGTTTCGGAGCCTCTTTCTGAGATTATGGGCTCCTCCAAATTGGTAGCATTCGATGTTGTTTCGTGGAACTTAGATTAGATTTCCTACCACAGTATTCCTCCATAAACATCTCGCTTTCTAATTTATTTTATAATTATAAGAATATCTTTGAACCTTTTAAAAAAGTAGTTATCTCTTACATTTATAAGAGACGAATGTTTAAACACATAATTTAACTCGTATTAATTATGACACGATTTAATTTTATTTTTTTTTTGTTTTAACTGTTTTTTCAAAAGATGTATTCTTTTATATCTCTTACCTGTAAAATTGACGACGTAATTAGAATATTTATGACCCCACGGTACTTTTATTTTGCATTTTGCCGTCAGCGGTGAATAGAAAATAATAAATAAATCAACATGAAGAAAGAGGACACCCATCCATTTCAAAGTCATGATTTGGCATGTACCAAATGGATGTAAAAACAACTCCGACAGTGCTCTTTTGACTTTAGTACAGGCATTTGACTTCATGTATGTGTGTACACAAGAGTTTCCTTGCTGTCCTTTTCCTTTCACCCAACATTAAACCAAGGCCAACTAATCAAACAAACTTCCAGTTGATTAGTACGATATATCAAAGAGAAACTTATGTGGTCTTCATTTTTTGATGGCTTTGTTTGTACTTTGTGGTATCCATTAGTGATATATGCTAATATTATGAATAAAAGAAAAAGTCAAATAATAGAGCTATATGGATTATTTTTCAAAAATGACCGATTAAAAGTCAATGTTAGCCGGGATTAAATACGTCATTCAACCTTAGTTGAATCTATACGAGATTAGCCATTAAGCATATAAATGGAAAAATTTGCCCTTCAATTTCTCTCACTTCCTCTTTCCTTGTCTTATCTGAGTTTTTATTTTTTATTTTTTCTTCGCTTCCCCGTTTTTCTCCTCCCGTTCTTCAACTGCCCCGTTTTACCAAACACAGTATTCGTCTGGATGGAAAGAGTGCTAAATGGAAACAGGTGAGAAAACTTGCAGTAGATCTCATATAAAAGCGAATCCACCGCAAAGATTTTGGATGGCCAAAGTGTGGGGCCCACGAGAATAGGTCAAGCCGCGTTTCTACCTTCCTAATTCCCGGTCCCGCCGCTCTGGCCCACGGGACCCTCACTTCTGTCTCATGATTTCTCGTCGTCCCCTCTTATCTTATTTTATTACCAGCTTCATAAATAAATAATATAAAAGCAAGACTTCGAGTCTTAAGATCGTACTATCACTGTAACACGTGTCCGAGCACTTGATGTTGAGAAAGTGGTCCCACCGGTCCCGACGGATGGACGGCGATTGAAAACCCGCAGCCGTTCATGGATGCTCGGAAACTCGTTAAAAGGGTTAAAGATAATAAAATTTTAAAAATTACTAATTTAGATATTAGCTATACAATTTACTGAATAGTGGGTAGATTCAAAGGTAAAATAAGTCTTCTTTAATTATGATTTCTGACGCATTAACAGTATATTCTATTTAATACAATACTCAAGGATATAATATTATTTTTAAAAACTTATTTTTATAATAATTATTATAAATATAATATTTACGAATTTATTAAAAAAATTACAATTTTTACGAGCATTCTTTGAATTTATTGCATTAATTTTGTTTACAATTCCCACTTGAGGGATGGCGTTGGTAAAATTGAGTAAAATTTTGAGGATTTTAGTATGGAAACTGAGACTAGGAAATTTTGGGTTCAATACAACCCCAATTGAGAACTTATTAGAATTATATGATCATGATTTTCATTTTTTCTCCTTCATATGTATAAGGTTTGGTATCATGTAAAATAAAATTTCCGCATATGCAAAGAGAAAATCAGAAAAAAAAAAGGTTACTTAATAAGCATAAATAAGTTCTGTGGTACATGTTTGTAGATTGAGTTGAGCGAGAAATCTAATTGAATCGAGCTAAGATTTTTATTTATTTTATTTTTGGGTACATTTTGGGAAATCACGTTGCATAGGTCTTCTATTCATTTTCGGATTTGCTTTTCTAAAACATGAAATATACTTTGGCCTGCACCTTTTCTGGGACATTGATTTAGATTTTGTTTCTTTAGACAAGACAAGTAAATTGAAAGTCGTCTATATTTTAGTCCAACCCAATCAAAACCTTTGAATTTCAAATACCCCGGCCTCATTTTGAAAAAGTAATCTCTATCCCACATCATGAGTAATACATATTTGAAAGATAAAAAGGATTATTTCATTAATTGAATTTTTAATCTAATTCAATATAAAGAGTAGTTTTTTGGGCTAATAATCTGATAAAAAAACCAAGCTCAATCATGGCTCAACTGGTTCAAAGTATGAATTTTTTGACCAATTATT
Organism: Laguncularia racemosa; assembly: GCA_037954665.1. Lineage (NCBI taxonomy): Eukaryota > Viridiplantae > Streptophyta > Magnoliopsida > Myrtales > Combretaceae > Laguncularia > Laguncularia racemosa. Next base: position 4,891 of record JBBMOL010003778.1, on the reverse strand, counting down.
CCATTCTTACTTTGTTTGGTTTTCTCAAGTATGAAAACTAAACTTAGAGAAGGTGCTTTTGAGCTCATTTGTATTTCTTTTGGTATTAATAAACCTTAAGAGGGCTTAAATAAGCCTCAAGATTATTTCTTAAAAAGCTAGGTTTATTTTATAGAGAAGAAGAGTTAAGCTTAGCTAATCCCATTTCCATGTTAAAGTCCATCCCATTATAAAATAAAAAGAAGGGATGAATCCATTCATTGGATCATCAAAAGCAATCTACTAGTCACCGTCAATGGTCTATAACAACTATCTATCTCAAAAAATGGTTGAAATTAAACTTCAAATTCTATAAATAAAAGGTTTCTCTCCATATTTGCAACATTTGAAGTTTGGAGGTAAGCTTCAAAGAAATATTGGCACCCTATTGAAATGATTCCATAGAAGATCAAACATCAATTTTATCAAGAATGATTAAAAAACGTGTGAAGAACTCCAAATGTGATTTGTTGTTACACATACGCTTTGAGAATTTGAGTTTGTGTATTCCTCTAATGTATCTCTCTATGATGTCCCTCCACATGTCCTCAATTCAAAACTTCTTTAAGATTGACCATCACACTTGTTGTACGTGACATGTCAGTCACATCAACCCCTATATAGAAAATGATTCATCTTTCTCATTGTGTGGGTTGAAGGATTATGCTCCATTTCTTCCTTCTTATGTGAGCTATCCATGAGTTACCCATGACCTATGAAGGAGACTAAAAACATTAATTAAGATGCTATGAATTATAATAGCAAGACTAAATAAAAGTTAACTAATACCCGTTGTCGAGTCTAATTTTTTATTTTCCATTCCTAATCCGATCTATACTAGACCCTATGCTCATCTAATGTAGATCCTCGACTTGAGTTAAGAATTTCGTTTTGTTTTGGAGTCGCCACCCAACTGTTGTTGGGAAAGATTGAATTAGGATTAATTGAGCAGATCAATCCAAATTTGGACCACTAGTCAACGTGATTTTCTGTTCTCATTTTTTGTAAAAAGAGGAAAGGGGAAAACCAGAGTTTCTAAGTTCGGAGGCTAACCTATTAAAACCCTAAGGTTACCACCTAATCTCCTAAAATCTACTTTATCCAGAAATGTCTTTTATTTCATTTTTTGTTGTCTTTTTATTTTATTCTTGAATAACCTATTCTGAGAAAATGATTTTTATTCCTTTTTAGGGTTGCCCTAAGTGGGTGCTTACGTACCTGCTATTCAGGATCAAACTTGCCGTAGTTCGCTTTTCCTGAAAAAAAAAATTTAGTATATTTGTGAATTTTAATTATGAAATTTCTTTTGATTTATGTTTTTACCATTTTAGGATTTTTCTAAAAAAATCTAAGTCCTAGCTTGATAATTTGATTTTTGAAAATAATATTTTAAGGAAAAAACCAATTTCGAATTTATTTAAGAAAATGATTTTTCTAAGTGATAAAAGTTCCATTTTTCTATTTTTCAACTCACTTCTACTATTATAAATTTTTATTGAATTTTTTTTTATTATTTTTTTTATTTTTATTAAATTTTTATTGAAAATTTTTCTCCTAGATTTTTTAATCTATCCTATTTTAAAATCTAAATTATTATTATTATTATTATTTTAATATTTTTATTATTTTCTTTGTAAATTTTCACATTTTTATTATTTATTATTATAATTATTATTCTTATTTTTATTATTCATACTAAATCAAATCCTAAAAAAAAAATCTAATTTCTAACATTTTTCTATTTTTTCGAATTATAAATAACAAATAAGTAAATAAATAAATTCGAAATAAATAAAATAAATACAAAAAATTGGAAAATCCGACTTACTTGGATCCGGGTCGGTGCACGGGTTGGGTCGGACGCAACGACTGGGGATGCTCATTGACGCGTTCTGATGGCCTTTCAAAGCGATTGAGGTGTCGATTCCTAGGTTTTTGGGGGTGAGGAACTCAACTTAGTGCTGGTTTGCTTTAGAAACGCCTCCTGGTGGCTTCTCGACGCTTGCTCGGTGATTACGGTTTGAAGAACTCCGGCGAGGCTTCGATTCTCTCATTTTCCTCTCTTTTTCTCACTTTTGATCTGTACTTCTACCTCTCCACTTCATCCTCTATTTATAGGCGTAAGAAATCGAGCTGGATAAGCTTGGATTTCCACCAATTGAAGCAAATCGGATTTGCGGTTAAAAACCCATCTCCAATTTGTGCAAATCCAATCGATTTGTTGCGATTTGATTCCAATTGGATAATGTTTATCTTATTTCTGTTGAAAATCTGTTGGATTTGTGCAAAAAATCGAATCAAAACGGCCGAAATTCGGATTTTTCTCCTCGCCAGCGATCTCGAACAGAAGTTGAAGACAATCACACGTCCGGCGCGTGCGTTCGCCCCGGCCAATCGGATGTTGACACGTGTCCCAAGCAGAGAAAAATTTTGCAAAATGCGGATTCTGCTTCTCCCGCGTTTCGAACCCCTGACCGAGCCCACTCCTGTGCGCGCTTGACCTTGGTCCGGACCAGCTGAGCTAACCCACTTTCACGATTTTATTATTTTCGCAATTTGCATATATGCAATGCGATTTTTTTATTTTTTTTTTGTATTTTTTGGAATTTCAAAAATTTGTAAAAATTATTTAATCCTTTTTATTGCCATTTCTGTAATTATTTTCCAAAATTGATGTATTTTTCTATTTTTTTTTATTTTTTTAACATTTTTCCTATTTTTGATAAATTAGAGGAAAAAATAGAACAAATTAGAAAAAATGGAAATTAATTATTTTTTATTATTATTGATCATTAGGGCAAAAATGAGGTGTTTACATCCGTCATATTCAATAATAAGAAACCCAAGCAATGATGAGTTTAATTTCTATGTACTAATAAGCAATAACCATTGGCATAGAAGTCCATTAGCATCCATAAATTTAGCCATCATTACTAATATTGATTATGAGAATGAAGCATTATAAAACAATTATCATTAGACTTTCATGATAAGTTTGATTTACGAAATGTAATAAGGTAAGAATAGAATTATATTTCTTAAAAAATACAATGAAATAGAGAAGTAATAATTCTTACTTATAGTTTCTTTTAGGTTTCATTGGTAAATATAATAATATAATAAAAATCAAAGAATAACTATTCTTTTGATCTTTTACACTATTTTTGGAGAGAGGGAAGGAATTAATGTGGAAAGAAAGTGTGAGGAATAAATTACAGAGGAAAGAAAGTAAGAGGAAAAAACTATAGGTTTCCTTGTTTAGATAAGGAAGGAAGAAAAGTGGAAGGAATATTAATAAAATGATTTTTTATTTTATCAAAATGTTATAAAAGTTTTTATAACTTTAAAGTATGCTTTTACTTTAAGAATAAAATAATAATTTTATATGAAATCTTTCCAATTCTCTCCATAATTGGAGAGAATAGTTTTCATGGGTTCAAGGGAAAGCTTTCTCTTCAAAATCAATTTCCTCCCCTTTCCCTCCTTTTTTAAACAAAAGGAAACTTTCTTAGAATCCTTACTAAACAAAGTGGTAAAGGAATTGCAATTCATCGTTTTATAGTAAGAGTAATTATGTTAGATAGTTACTTTACCAATCATTTATAAGGAAGAGATCATTATCTTATTCCATTTGTTAATAGATATTTAAAATATTTTAACTATATAAATATCAACTTTACCATCCTTTTATATAAAATCAATCCATGTATTCAATAAATGAGTTTAGTCATATAAGATTATATGGTACATAAATATATTTTCTTAAATAACTTAATATGATTTAATTTATAATATAAATCAAACTAAATTATAATTTTGTTAATTAGGCAAAAATTTTAAATTAAGCTATATGAAAATCATGTTTCATGATTTAGTTTGGTTTGGATAGTAAATGCGACTAACCAAACTACCTCCATATAAAAAGCAGAATTGGGAAAAACAAGACACTTAAATAATTGATGTAAACATATTGTCAAAGTGATCGGCTAATTAAGGTCACACTTAAGACATGCCTCAAAAGCTAAGCCCGCTCTTTATGGAAACCATGTGCACTGAGATTTCCTTCTCTTGAGAATCCCTTCTAGGCGGCTACATAAACAAATAATCGCCACCAAACAGTACAGGTGTTAGAAATCAATGGTAAATCAAGGAAAGTTTCATGGGCCATTAGGCATCCTCTATTTTAATATTGCACTAATCTTTAAATTATAGGATGATGCCCAGATGCCGACACCTTTAAGAAAAAGACATATTTACCCGTTTCAAAATTAATAAATAAAATAACAATACCGAAACCTTTATTTATTATCATGACAAATCTGAAGATATTAATGTCTAATGTAGGTGCCTATCGAAGAATGTTGTATCCAATTTAAAATTGTAAAATATCACTGTTCTTTTACTTGGCGGCTTCCAAAGTTAGACGAATCCTGGATATTCATTATTCATCAAAGAGGCCCAAGTCCTCGCAGTCTCGATCCCGACATTTTATTTATGGGTATCGTTATTAGATGCTTCTAAAATAAATTTAAAAAAAATATCCTTTTTATTTTTTTCAATACTGTTAATAATAGGCTGCATGAAAAGGATTTATATGTGACCTTCAAATTGCTATAAATGATGTATTTATAGTAGACTAGAGTACCATAATTAAATAATTTATTTTTCTTTTTCTTACAGTAATAATAATAATTAGTTAGCGTGCACCAGATATGAAAGGAAGAATTCTTTATTTCTCGAAAGTAAATGATCTTGTGGGAATTTCAGGAGCTGATGCTTTCACAAGTTTAAATCGACAGCTTTTTTTCTTTAAAAAAATCAATGGAGGTTGTCAGTAGCGCCATGAGGAAGACAACAAAGTATAGCAGTATGA
>JBBMOL010003777.1:0-13881 GCA_037954665.1 Laguncularia racemosa | reverse complement strand
ATCAGAATCCATTCACTACCATTGTTAGCCGGAAAAGCAAGACAACAGAGATACTAGGTTCAGTTCCACAACTGATCCTCTAGATTTGAGGGCAAATCTTTCAGAAGCACGAGGAGATGATGGGAAAATTTCTAACGCTGTCAACCTTTTCAGAACCCAATCTGAATGATGATCCAAATTGTTCATATTTACCTTATGTCTTTATTTCTAAAAAAAAAATGAGAATAATCTTACAGGTACAATGATAATTCTCCATGGGATGCCACTATGTCCTACAACTCCCGTTGGACACAGAACATTTTTCAGGATGATAATCAAAGACCCGCTGCGATTGTTTCTATCCCGAGGCATTGGATCATGAAGATTTATGTTATTTTGTATCATATAATTGTTTTATGAACTATTTTGGTTTTGGGACACTTTTATTTCTTTGTAACTTTCATTTAGGGTTAGCAATTTTAAGCACTTTTTAACCCTGGGAGTAGCAAGAATAAATACTTGCTTAAGAGAGGGTTTGAGAAGGCTTATTTTGCAGATCAAACACTTCTTCTTCACGTGAGAATTAGGGTTCCTAATTGTCATTAGACTCTTATCAATTTCAATCCCAAGAGTTGAAATTGTGGCGAGTGCAACACCTTGAAATTGTGAGTTGTATCAATTTCATTTTGTTGTGATTTCTTTTCTTCTCTAGTGTGTCATATCTAAGGTTGAATTGAGATAGTTCTTGGACAGATTTGCTTCTAATTGTTGTTGAATTCTTGTGTTTAATTAAAGTACCTTGCAATTGAATTCGAATCATCATTGAAGAATTCCACTTGAAACGTGAAATTCACTTATGGAAAGGAATCCTTATAATTGAAGCTTTCTTTTGAATTTGTGGATTATTTTCGTGGATTATATGTGATTAGGGTGTTGTTAGAAGATATTATCATTAAGGTTTCACTATTGCAACATTGAACATTTGGATTTCCTTGTATCTTCATTAGGGTTCACGTGAATTTTTCCCTTTTGGATTCGTTTTTACCTTGATTTGAGAATTGTTTTTCTTGAATCTTTTAATTGTTCTTCTAAGTGGATTTAGGCACATCAATAAGAGTGTGTGTTGGTAAGAGGACTCCTCACTCTCATGGCAACAGGGTGTGTTTTTTTATCAAAATGTTAAAAAGCTTACAAATAAATGGTTCAAAATAAATTACAATTACAAAAGATAATGATCTTCCAAGAGCCGGTTCATCGAGTCAATGTTGATTACAGCAGACTGTAGGATGTGAATCCGATGATGTCCCTAATTTGTTCAACAACGTAGGTCATGTACCATCCTGTGAAGACTAATCATTGTACTTGATAGATTACCATGAAAACTTTATTAGATAAAGAAAAAAATGTATACATGCAAGTGATTTGAATCATCATCCAAATCAAGTTCCCTGACCATTGAAATCGCAGGTTAGATTCCCATCAACACCGAAGGAGTAGTCAAGTATAATAAAGATGGTGTGCTCCAAACAACACAGAATTAAAGAGGAAGATTACGAAGGAAGCACATTACTAAGGGCATGCAGTACACCTAGGAAGCACCAAGATGTACAAAGATCTCAAGAACACTTACTGGTGGAGAACTATGAAATGGGAGATAGTCGAATATGTATCTAGGTGTCTCACGTATAAACAAATAAGGATTGAACACCAAAGACCAGCTAGTGAGTTACAACCTCTTCCTATGCCTAAATGGAAGTAGGAACATATAACTATGGATTTTGTCATAGCACTCCCAAGAACAAGGGAGAAATATGATGCGATTTAGTTTATAGTAGATAGATTAACCAAATCCACACATTTCTTGCCAATTAAAGTGGACTATAGACTAGAAAAGTTTGCTCAAATATATATTAATGAGATTGTCGCATTACACGAGATCTCAACTATGATTACATTTGACAAGGATACTCCTTTTGTGAGCAAGTTCTGGAAAAGTCTACATCAAGCTTTGGGAACCAAACTCTAGTTTAATACAGCATTTCATCCTCAAACAAATGGGCAATCTGAAAGAACTATTCAAATTCTTGAAGATTTACTAAAAGCTTGTACATTGGATCAAGGGGGTAACTAGAGTGATCATTTGTCTTTAGTAGAATTTGCTTATAACAACACTTACCATACTACTATACAGATGGCTCCTTATGAAGCATTATATGGAAGGAAGTGTAGATCTCCCTTACACTAGGATGAAGTGGTAGAAAGACGAGTATTGGGGCTAAAGATAGTACAAGAAATAGTAGACAAGATTAAAGTCATAAGGCAATGGATCGTATCAGCTTAGAGTCACCAGAAAAGTTATGCAGATAAACGGCGACGGCCTTTGGAGTTTCAAGTGGGAGATAAAGTCTTATTAAAGATATCTCCAACTAAAGGGGTAATCACGTTTGGACTACAGGGTAAGTTGAATCTAGATATGTGGGTCCATTCGAAATTCTGGAGAAAATCAGAATATTTGCATACAGGTTGGCACTATCGCCAAGTCTGGCTGGAGTATATGATGTATTTCATGTGTCAATGTTAAGCAAGTTTGTACCAAACCCAGATCAAGTAATGGCCTTAAAACCTTTGAAGGTATAGCCAGACATGTCCTCTATAGAAAGACCTGTGAGGATAGTGGATACCAAGGAACAAGCTCTAAGAAGAAGAAGTATTCCTTATGTCAAAGTGCAATGGATAAATCAAACAAAGCGAGAAGCGACATGGGAATTAGAAGAAGAAATGAAGAAAAAGTATCTAAAACTTTTCCCAATTCTAGGTAACTTTTGAGGATAAAAGTTTTAATAAGGGGGCAAGAATGTAATATATGATATATATATATATATATATATACACACACACACACAAATAAATAAATCATATAAGGTTCTAGGCAATTTCGGAATTATGAATAAAGGACGGGGGGTAGTATTGTATTTTCCAACAGGATAATATATATATGCTAACTGACCTAAGGTTCCTTTCTTTTATGCACATTTTATAATAGTCGCCTGAAGACACAAAAGAGAAAGAGAGAGAAAACCTCTCCAAGAAAGAGAAATCTGAGGAGCTAGCACAGTAAGGCAAAAAGGTACAGTTTTTATCATTTCAATACATATTTTATTAAGAGGAGACTTATTCACGAAATCCAATTGGTTGTTCATAGACATCAAACCTGAGGATGGATTGAATAAACACAGGAGTGATTGGATTAGGAGTTTCAAGAGAAATTCAAATCAAGTAAGAGATTCTAATTTATGTTTTTCGGATTTAATTAAGCTTAGGATTAGAAAATTAGGAGATTAGAAGAATTAAGGATAGAAAAAAATTTGGGTTCGAATGACATACTGAAGGATACACGACCATCTAACATGGTCATGTTGCTCTCATGTTGAATTTACAAAGTGTATCGAAAGATATACGACCAATCAATACGGTCATGTTGCCCTCGTGTTAAAATAAGAAGAACATGGCCTCCCACCACGGTCATGTTTCGACCGTATTAAATCCAAAAGTCATATCGAAGGATATACGACCTCTTAACACGGTCGTGTTTCAACCATGTTGAATTAAGAGAAACACAGCCTCTCAACATGACCATGTTCCAACTGTGTTGAAGCCATCTCACCAAGAGATACTCGACCCCTAACATGGTCATGTACTAGCCCATGTTAAACAACATAACCTCCAACATAGTCGAGTTAAGCGATGAACATTATGATTATATATCAAATTATCTTCTTAATTAACCAAATTCCACACAACCAAAACAATTCTTAAAACTTTGGATGACCTAATAGATTAAGTGATAAGATCACATTATACTTATATTTTCTTCTCGATTTATATTAAATTAATTTCAATATTATAAGAAAATATAAAGAAATGGTATTTAATGGTGTTTATTGTGAAAATTTAGGTTTTGAGGACCTAAAAGTAAATTACAAGTTAATTGGAGGAGTTTTTCATAAAATTGAAGAAGCAAGTGAAGAATTGCATTGAAGGCCGCCGGCCTTAAGTTGGCTTACTACTAAAGCCTACCTAAGAAAAAAAACCATCTTAGCACATCAAAGCCGCCGGCCTTGAGCCAGCCTACATTCAAAGCCGCCGGCCTTGAGCCAGCTTTGACTGTTTCTCGGATGTCCATGCGAAAATCTCTCCAAAATCTTATCTTGATTGATTTGCTGACTCAATTCCTCATCAGATCAGCCTTATCCTCCTCCTCTTTGGATCTATAAATAGACTCCTTATGTGAACCTTAAGGGGCATTCATGTTTTTGATCTTTTGAATCATTAGAATTCCCTTAGGAACTTTAGGATTTTATCTTCTCTTTAAATTCTTTTACATTTCATGTTATTCTAAATTTTAGTTTGAAGAAAGAATGTTACTAAAGTTTGCTTTCAATTGAAGAATTTTAGGAATCATTTCGGAAGATTGAAGTTTTACAAACTCTTGAAGATTATAGCGATTGTTTCATTTATTTAATTTTTTTTATGCCATTTATCAGTTTATTTTTATCATTTAATATGAATTCCATTACACCTATTTACTTCAATTATTTTTATGTAATCTACACCATAATGTTCTAAATCATCTTTGTGGGAAACATGATGAAGCCATAATTCAACTAAAATGATCATTGTATTCAAGTTATAGGACATATAGATATGCGGAATTTTAATATGAGAAGTCTTACTATGAATTGTATTTTGTAATTAAAATCAATGCATAGAAATTTAAATGACTTAAAAGAGAAATTTAGGATTTATTAGGAATTCCCAAGTAAGATTTAATAATTTATGCGGAAGCGGCGTTATTGAATTTTATTAGAAATTAACCTAAGTGTTTCATGCAATATTTTTATTTAATTTTTCACTAAGGGACTAGGAGAAATTATTTTAAAGATATTAGGCAATCATATAATTTGAAAATTTATGATCGTAAATTAGAATCCTCCATTGATTTTAAATAGCGGGAGCTATTAAATTTAATTGGGGTTATGATACTTTAAAACTTGAAAAAGGATTAAGGTTTTGTCAATTTCTTGTGAAAATCCATATAGCTATAAGTTATTATAACATGAAGGCAATATGATTAGTAGAATTAGGGTGGATTCTATTTTCCCACCATCAATTCATTCTTTTTCAACATAATTCTCTTTTTACGCATTTAGTATAATTCATTCACATTTGTTTTTCATCAAATATCATTGCCTAAATAATAGTAGAAATTGATATAGGTCTATTATTTAATCAATCTTCGTGGTTCGACTCTCTTCTCTCACCATATTGCTTGATCTGATCCAGTACACTTGCCGATATTTATTCACGCTCATTTTATATCTCTTTTTGTGTGGATCAAGTTTTTGGCACCGTTGTTGGGGATTGATTAATATTAGACCATCTTCAGATACTATTGTTAATTTAGGCGCAATTATTTTGTCATTTAATTTTTTTTATCATTGTGTGATCGTTTCCCGTTCTCTTTGAAGTTCTTTTTATGCGCAAGACTAGAAGTGCTAAACTTCTACCAATTAATCTTGAGATAGAACACCCCTTGCGACAACTTAGAAGAGAGCAAAGAAGAAAGAAAGAAGTGGACATGGTAGATGAGAACAACAATCGGATTCAGGGTGTTGGTAGAGCACTTCGGGAATATACGGTACTTGTTGTTTCAGGTCCTGCAATTAGAAGACCTACGATATAGGTTAACAATTTTGAGTTGAAACCAACACTCGTTCAAATGGTTCAATCAAATCAATTTGGAGGATATCCAAATGAGAGTCCTAATGAGCATATTGCAATATTTCTTCAATATTGTAATAGAGTGAAAATGAATAATGTATCTGACGATGTAATTAGGTTACAACTTTTTCCGTTTTCACTTAGAGAAAAAGCTAGGGCTTGGTATAATTCACTACCACAGGACTCTGTAACCACTTGGGTTGATCTCTCATCTAAATTTTTAAGGAGATTTTTTCCACCAGTTAAAACTGCTAGGTTAAGAAATGACATCACAAACTTCACTAAGTTTAGTGGTGAATCACTTTATGAAGCATGGGAAAGATTCAAGGAGGCAATTAGAAAATGCCCCCATCATAGATTACCAGATAATCTCTTTATTGAGATTTTCTATCTCAGTTTAGATAAGACATTGAGATCTCTAGTAGATGCTGCTTCTGGTGGTGCACTAATGAGTAAGACGTATGATGAGGCTAGTGCTTTGATTGATGAAATGGCCTCTAGTGCACATAATTGGCAACATGAAAGAGGTAAGTCTAAAGTGGCATCTGTCAATGACATGGACACCTTAACAGCTCAATTTCATCTCTTACCGCCTAGGTAAGTAAACTCACCTCTACACCTTCTTTTAATGTTAATCAAATTTCTTGTTGTGAGTTATACTTAGGACCACACTTAACTCTTGAGTGCCCATCTGGAAAATTTTCCTCCTCATCCCATGGAGAGCAAGTAAATTTTGTCAACAATTTCCAAAGAGGTAATCAAGGACCTTATTCAAACACCTACAATCCAGGGTAGCGTAACCATCCAAATTTCTCATGGAGAAATGATAACAACGCACTTAAACCACCTGGATTTCAAAAGCAAGGTCCTAATCATAATACCCCCCATCAACAATATTCTAATCATAATACCTCTTCTCAGTAAAGTCAGTCTAAAATGGAAGAACTCATGATAAATTATATGTAAAAGACTGACACAATGTTGCAAAATCAACAAGCTACAATTAGGAATCTTGAAAATCAGCTTAGTCAAATGTCTCAACGGTTGAGTAATAGACCATCTGGGTATTTACCTAGCAATACTGAGCAGAATCCTAAGGGTGTAAATGCTATTATGCTAAGAAGTGGTAAGGAATTAGTTGATAAGAAACTTGAGGAAAAGGAGGTTAACCTAAAGAAAGATAAAGGGAAACAAAAGGAAGAGGAACCAAAGAAAAATTCACCAAAGGTGAAAGCATATGTTCCTCCTATTTCTTTCCCAGGAAGGCTGAAGCAACAACAATTGGATTCACAATTTGCTAAATTTTTAAAAGTCTTAAAAAAATTGCAAATTAACATTCCTTTTGCAAAGGCACTTCAGCAGATGCCTTCATGTGCTAGATTCATGAAGGATTTGCTCACCAAAAAGAGAAAGATAGATGGGAAAGAACCTGTAATGCTTACAAGGGAGTGTTCTATGATGTATAGAAGAATTTATCCAATTTGCTAAGAAAACAAAGAGATCAGGGAAGTTTTACTGTTCCTTGCACTATTGGTAATTTTCATTTTGATAAAGTACTTATAGATTCTAGTGTAAGTATAAACTTAATGCCTTTGTCCATTTTCAGAAAACTAGGACTTGGAGAATGTAAGGAGACGCATGTCACCCTACAACTTGTTGATAGAAGTGTCAAGTACCCAAAGGCTATAGTGGAGAATGTCCTAGTAAAAGTGGACAAATTCATCTTTCCAATTGACTTTATAGTCTTAGAATTGGAAGAAGATAGAGAGGTACCCATGATCTTAGGAAGACCATTGCTTGCAATAGGTAAGGCATTGATAGATGTGGAACAATGTAAGCTAACCTTGAGAGTTATGGATGAAGAAGTTACTTTTAATGTTTATAAGGCCATTAGGAAATTTGATGATTGTAAGTCTTGTTACACAATTGATGTTATTGATGAAGTTTCCTGTGAGAATATTGAAGAGAATGCGGGTATGGAGACAATAGAATCAGTTCTCAAGGATATAGATGAATGGAGTGATGATGAAGAACCAATTGAAGAATGTGTGGAAGAAGCATTAGAAATTCGAGCTCATTACTATGAGGAGCTAGGAACAAGTGAGATGAAGCCAGTTCCATCATTGACACAACCCCAGTGCTTGAGCTTAAACCATTACCTAGTCATTTAAAATATGCATATCTTGGAACAGATGATACTTTGCCAATAATCATTTCTTCTTCTTTGACAGGTGATCAAGAGCAACAACTTTTGGATGTTCTAAGAGAGCATAAGAAAGCTATCGGGTGGACCATTGCTGATATTAAGGGAATTAGCCCTTCAATTTGTACTCATAGGATATTTCTTGAGGTTGAGTGCAAACCTATAGTACAACCACAAAGAAGACTTAACCCAACTCTTAAGGAAGTTGTAAAAAAGGAAGTGCTTAAATTGTTAGATGCAGGCATTATTTTTCCAATTTCTGATAGTAAATGGGTTAGTCCTGTCCAAGTTGTACCAAAAAAAGGTGGTATGACTGTAGTAAAAAATGAGGCTAATGAATTAATTCCCACTCCCACTGTAACTGGTTGGAGAGTCTATATAGACTATAGAAAACTAAATGATGCTACCCGTAAAGATCATTTCCCCCTCCCTTTTGTAGATCAGATGTTAGAAAAAACTTGAAGGGCATGATTATTACTGCTTTTTAGATGGTTACTCGGGTTACAATCAAATCCATATAGCACCCGAGGACCAGGAGAAAACCACCTTTACTTGTCCTTATGGCACATTTGCCTTTAGGAGAATGCCCTTTGGTCTTTGTAATGCACCCGCTACATTTCAAAGATGCATGATGTCCATATTTTCTGACATGTTAGAAAATTTTATTGAAATATTCATGGATGATTTTTCTGTTTTTGGGAAGTCATTCGAAACATGACTGATAAATTTAGGATGTGTGCTTAAGAGATGCAAGGAAACTAATCTGCTTCTTAACTGGGAAAAATGTCATTTCATGGTAATAGAGGGAATAGTCTTTGGGCACAAAGTACCTAAGCAGGGAATTGAGGTTGATAGGGCAAAAGTAGAGGTGATAGAAAAGCTACCACTACCTACTACAATGAAAGGAATCAGAAGCTTCTTGGGACATGCTAGCTTCTACAGGAGATTTATCAGGGACTTCTCTAAAATCTCAAGACCTCTTTGTAATTTATTAGAAAAAGAGTCTACCTTTGTTTTTTATGACAATTGTTTGTGGGCATTTAATCTATTGAAGGAGAAGCTCACTACTGCACCAGTCATTGTTGCACCTGATTAGGAGCTTCCATTCGAGTTGATGTGCAATGCCAGCGACTATGCTGTAGGAGCGGTACTTGGGCAAAGGAAAGATAAGTCATTTCATGTAATATACTATGCAAGTAGAACCTTAAATGAGGCCCAAAGGAATTATGCCACAACTGAAAAAGAACTTTTAGCAGTCATATTTGCATGCGATAAATTCTGGCCTTATCTGATAGGTTTTAAAATCATAGTATATACTGACCTTGCTGCCCTTAAGTATTTATTTGCTAAAGTTGATGCTAAACCTAGGTTAATTCGATGGATTCTACTACTGCAAGAATTTAACCTGGAAATTAAAGATAAGAAGGGAACTAAAAATGTGGTGGCTGATCATTTATCCCGTCTGAAATCTAATTGTTTTGATTTACCTATTAATGAAAAGTTCCTTGATGAACAATTGCATGCAGTAGAAGTCCAAGGATTACCTTGGTATGCTGATATTGTTAATTATTTGGTTAGCAAAATCACTCCATCTGGTTTATCTTACCAACAGAAAAATAAATTTTTACATGATGTGAAGTTTTATTTTTGGGATGAACCATATATCTTTAAAAATTGTGCTAACCAAATAATTAGACGATGCGTATCTGAAAGTAAACAGCTTAGCATTATACAACATTGTCATTCTAGAGAGGCAGGAGGTCACTTTGGTGTAGAAAGAACGGCAGCTAAAATTTTATCATGTAGATTTTATTGGCCCAGGTTGTTCAGTGATTGCAGGAACTACATCATATCTTGTGCTCAATGTCAAAGGACTGGCAACATTTCTAGAAGACACGAATTACCACAAAATAATATACTTGTAATTAAGCTTTTTGACATTTGGGGAATCGACTTTATGGGTCCTTTTCCCTCATCTTTTTTAAACAAATACATCCTTTTAGCTATTGATTATGTTTCAAAATGGGTAGAGACAGTTGAGATTCAAACATAGAGGCATATGAAAAGGGTGTTGAGAAAAAGAATTTATTCCTAAGCACTACAAACAAGAACTGTTTATGCAACTGCAGACTTTGAGGTAGGGAGGTAAGACGGTGGATGATTATGTGCAGGAATTTGAAACCCTCATAGTTAGATTTAGGTCAATCGAACCTCCAAAACAAACCGTAGCATGCTTTGTCTCTGGTCTGAAATATGAGATGGCGTGTGTTGTTGAGTTGCAGTGCTATAGTACACTTGATGAGGCTATTCAGTTGGATTTAAAAGTGGAGAGGCAAAAGAGGTCCAATTTGTTTAAGGCTCCAAGCAGTAGGCCCAATACTACTACCAGACCCATAGCAGCTGACGGTCGATCAGGAGTGACAAAGGCAATAGGTGAGGTAATGAGAGTAGTGGACAAAACTACCTTTAACACTACTAGAGAAAATATACCCATTAGGAAGGGTAAAGAGATAATAGCACCAGATGTGAGGCAAATTGTTCCCGGATCTACTAGTGGAAAAGCACGCCAGATCAAATGCTTTAAATGTAAGGCATTTTGGCATATGGCAGCACAGTGTCCAAATAAGAGGGTGATGACTGTTATGGAGGGCGCTAAGGAAGATGTTGAGGTTAACGAGGAACAGATTGAGTGTACAGATTTACCTATAGCACTGCAAGAGTATTATGATGACCAAACTGCAGAAACACATGAGGAACGTAGAGGTGAACAATATCTACCTATTAATGTGTTACGTATGGCTCTAACCATATCTCCTGATGCTAAAGACATTCAGAGGGACAACATTTTTCACACCTCTTGCAGGATCAGAGGTAACCTTTATGTACTCATCATTGATAGTGGTAGTTGTACGAATATTATATCTGTTGCACTAGTAAACAAATTACATTTGTCTACTAGCCCACATCCTAGCCCTTATAACTTGCATTGGTTGGATAATCGGGGTAGTATATACATTATGCTAAGGGCAAAGGTGCTTGTGAGTGTTGGGTAGAAATATCACAATGAGGTCCTATATGATGTAATTCCTATGCATGCATTCCATTTGCTGTTAGGTAGACCCTAGTTGTTTGATCAGTAGGTGTTACATAATGGATTTAGGAACACCTATATGTTCAGTATGGGTAAGTCTCGCATAATACTATCACCTATGACTCCATCTAAGGTCCATCAGTTTCAAGAACAAATCAGAACTATTTCCACTACATCTGATAACCGGGAGAGCAGGCTAACAGAGACATCAAGGTTCAGTTCCAGAAATGATCCTCCAGATTTGAGGGCAAATCTTTCAAAAGCCCGAGAAGATGATGGGAAAATTTCCAGCACCGTATATGCTTTCAAAACTAGATTTGGATGATGATCCAAATCGCTCATATTTTACTTCATTTCTTTTATCTAATAAGTATTTGAGAAATAATCTTATAGGTACAATAATAATTCTTCATGGGATGCTAACATATCCTACATTAGTTGATAGCCATAGGACATCATCATATTTGCATTCAAAGGCCCGCTTTGATTGTTTCCATTTCGTAGCATTAGATCATGAAGATTTATAGTATTTTGTACTTTGTAATTGTTTTATGGACTATTTTATGTCGTATTTTCTTTTAGGATACTTTCATTTTGATTGTAATTTCCATTTAGGACCGGTTACCCTAAAAGTGGCATAATTGTAATTTTGTGTAATTTCTAACCCTAAATGGAGCAAATATAAATACATGGTTAAAGTAGGGTTTGATGGGGCCATTTTTCAGATTTGACCATACACTTTACGTGAGGGAATTAGGTTTCTTCCTAGTTCAATTTCTTTTATCATTTCAATCCCAAGAATTCAAATTGTGGCGAGTGCAACAAGGGGAAATTGTAAGTCATATCAATTTCTTATTATTATGTTTCCTTTTTATCTCTAGTGAGTAATATCTATGGTTGGATTGAAGTCTTCTTGATCAGATTTTGATTGCATTTGTAATCAAACTATCATTGCATAATTAATTGGTTTTTAGCACTTGTTAATACCATCAATTTGTCGTTATACTTGTGGCATGGAACTTCTTTGTTGTGAGGAGGATCACAGTTGGAATTTTTGTGTTGTTGATTGGAATTCTCTTGGGATTTAAGTTGGTTAATTGATTCAATTGAGGATTATCATCTTTGTGGATTTCATCTCCTTGATTATATCATTTGATTCATCATCCATCAGTTAGGGTTCACATAAATTGTCTCTCTTGTGAACCAAATTTGATCTCATCTTTTGAGGTTCATATTTGGGTTGTTTTTGTTTGTGCTTAATTCCCTTTTAGGCACATCATAAGGTTAGACAGGGCTCATAGAGACAGTTCCATTAAGACAAATGTTGTGTGTACCGGGGTCATGAGTACCCCCATGTGTTATAATTCATTATTGGTATTGTTGTCTGAATGGTATTATGAATGAGTTATGGAAAAATGTTGCTTATTTACATGTGATATTAATGTGGCGTGTCATGCGCATGTGGGTGTGGTACTCACGTACTAAGCTTAGGTTTAGCCCCTTTCCTATATTTTTTTTAGTTGCAGGCAAAAATGATGAATAATTAAAGTATGATGAAAACAAAAACTTGGTGGGACATTACATGGATGAGATGGGAAGAGAACACTATTAATACGTGGAGGAAGAGTGACAAGAATTTTGAATTATTGCAAATTGATGTTTTAACATTCAATTGAAATTATGGAGATAGATTGTAGTTTGAGACTTTGCGGTTATTAAAATAATGAGATATGGAATGACTCATCTATGAGTCATTAATTTGACTATTGTTATAGTAGTATCATGGATGATATATATATATATGAGTAGGTTTGAAGTATGATGGAGTTTTAGAACTTTCGGATGTCGCTTGTTAATAGTAACATATGGCGGGTTATGATGCTCTAGGTTCTAATACATTACATGATTGCTTGGCTAAGATCGATGAGTGTTTTCGTGATCATCTTGAAGGACTAGAAAAAGATGGTTGCAAGAATATCGTCATCGTTGTCTTACCGAGTCGGTTGTGGGAAGAATTTTTTCTGAGGTTAGGATTTTTCTATGTTATCAATCTTATTTTTAGGGGGCAAAATCAGTAATAATAACAAAATGAGATAATTTTCTTGTTTCGGGCACCAAAAGGTTCGGTAGTGGGAATGACGGGATGATGTGTTATAAGATTTTATTTACTTCATGCTATGGGTGGAATAAAATTCATCCGACCTGCCTTGAGACGGTATTTTCTTCATTGCTTATTTATAATTAGTTTCAAAATTTATAATGTAGAGAAAAACCCTGTCGAATCGGGCAAAATAAAGAATTAAGGAAATAAAGATTGTCTAGAGATTACTGAAATGGGGAAAACCCGAAGTATTAGGGTGAAAAACAGGGGTCAAGGAGAAGCAGCAATTTCATCTAAAAACGAAAAAAATACATGAAGGAGCCGCATACAAAACTCAAAAGAAAGAATACAATTTAAACCGCAGGGGTTTACCAAAAAATCCACTCCCCAAAATCTTTAGTGCTACTACTAAATTTTAAGAGTTAATTTTTGTAAAAACCTATAAAGGATATCCGACAATGGGCTAACCCTAATTCCAAAAATTTAAAAACCCAAACCCTACTTTTGAGGTTTACTAGAGTAGAGACCAAGCCAACAAATAAAAAGTTCAAAAAAAGATACAATATCAAATAAAAACATGAAACTACAAAAAATATTAAGAACATAAGTTCCATGTACCCACTTTTGAAATTTGTTCTATAATTTAAAGAGGAAACCTTTTTTTAGTTAGTTAGAAATTTATGTTGGTCTTGGGGCTTCAAAAATCCTATTTATTTTGCTTTAGGT
>JBBMOL010003776.1:0-13891 GCA_037954665.1 Laguncularia racemosa | reverse complement strand
ATTTTCCTATACCAATAATATCGCGGAATATGAAGCATGTATTCTTGGCCTCAAGATGGCCTGCCAAATGGGAATCCGCGAATTAGAGGTGTACGGGGACTCGTCGCTCATCATACTAACAAACAAGAGGGGAATACAAAACTAAAGACCCCAAACTGGTACCGTACCATCAACACTTGACAGAGCTGATGAGGAGTTTAAGGCAATCACCTTCACGTACATCCCGAGAATTCAGAATCAGTTCGCAGATGCCCTAGCCACACTAGCATCCGTGATTCAAATAACAGGAGGAGCCGAAGTACAACCGATGAAAATAGACATCGAAAGTCGGCCCACTTATTGTTTGACAATTGAAAAGATACAAGATGATAAGCCCTGGTATCACGACATCAAGACCTTCCTCCAAGAAGGTAAATACCCCGAAATGGCTAGCAAGAATGACCAAAGAACGCTCAGAAGGTTGGCAAGTCATTTCTTATTAAGTGGGTCTATACTCTACAAGAGATCATATGATACCACCCTGTTGAGATGTGTGGACAAAAATGAAGCATGCGAACTCATGAAGGAAATACATGAAGGGGTATGTGGACCTCATATGAACGGCTACATGTTTGGCCCGAAAAATCATGAGTTAGGGTATTACTGGTTAACCATGGAGTCGGATTGCATAAAGTATGTTAAGCACTGCCATCTGTGCCAAGTATATGCAAACCGGATCAATGCTCCACCCAACGAGCTACATTTGTTATCGGCGCCGTGGCCTTTCTCCATGTGGGGAATCGACATAATCGGCCCAATCACTCCAACGGCATCCAATGGCCACAGATTTATACTGGTAACGATTGATTACTTCACCAAATGGGTAGAAGCGTCATCATATACCAATGTCACAAAAGGGGTAATAGTCCGCTTCTTAAAAAGGGACATAATAGCCCGATATGGAGTTCCTGAGTCGATCATCACCGACAATGGTACCAATCTCAACAATAAATCGATGACAGGTTTATGTCAACAATTCCACATAAACCATAGAAATTCAACCCCCTACCGACCTCAAATGAACGGGGCAGTAGAAGCAGCTAACAAAAATATCAAGAAGATCATCGAGAAAATGACAACAACTTACAAAGATTGGCACGAAATGTTACCATTTGCTCTCATGGCTTATAGGACTTCAATAAGAACATCTACGGGAGCTACCCCTTACTCATTGGTATATGGTACAGAAGCAGTGCTACCAGTGGAAGTCGAGATACCATCATTCAGAATTTTGTCAGAAACTCAGTTAACAGAATCGGATTGGGTAAAGAAAAGGCTTGATCAACTGAATCTGATTGATGAAAGAAGACTTACCGCGCTATGTCATGGTCAGTGTTACCAACAGAGGATAGCCCAAGCATTCAACAAGAAGATGAGACCGCGTACTTCAAAGAGGGCGATCTAGTACTAAGAAAAGTTCTCCCGAATGCCCAAGACTCTAGAGGAAAATTCACTCCAAATTATGAAGGCCCGTATGTGGTGAAAAAGGTTCTGTTAGGTGGTGCTCTAATATTAACTCAGATGGATGGTCCAGAATTGAGAGACCCCGTCAACACAGATGCTGTGAAGATGTACTATCCTTAGGCAAGGGAATTGAAATTTTTGCCAATGTTTATGAAAGCCAATAAATCATAAAATTTTAGATGTCAAATAGGATAGACAGTGAACAAAATTCCCAAAAAATCACAAAAATCCCCAAAAATTCCCAAAAATCCCCAAAAGTTCCCAAAAACCACAAAAATCCCCCAAAATTCTCAGAAATCACAAAAATAACAAAAAAAATCATAAAAAATCATAAAAGATAAATAAATAAGTTTTAGCACTTAGAAAAATCATTTTCGTCAAATAAATCAAAATTGATGTTTTCCCTACAAAAATCATTTTCAAATGAAATCAAGCTTAGGCTTAGAGTTTTAGAAAAAATCCCAAAAATGGTAAGAACATAAATCGAAAGAGATTTCAAAATTAAAATTCACCAATACACTAAAGATTTTCAGAAAAGCGAACTACGGCTTGTTTGATCCTGAGTAGCAGGTACGTAGGCACCCATCCGGGTCAACCCATAAAATAAATGAAAAAATCCTTTTTCTTGAAATAAATTCACAGACATAACAAAAATTAATAGAAACATAATGAAACACATTTCTAAAGATGAACAATTTTAGGAGATTAGGTGGTAACCGTATAGGTTTTAATAGGTTAGCCTTCGGACTTAGGAACTCTGGTTTTCCCTTTTTCTCTTCTCACAAAAATGAGAAGAGGAAATAACGACGACTAGTAGTCCAAATTAAGACTAATCCGCTCCTTTAGTCTTAATTCACTTTTTCCCAACAACAGTTGGGTGGCGACTCCAAAAATCAAACGAAATTCCTAACTCAAGTCGAGGATTTATATTAGATGAGCATAGGGTCTAGTTTAGATCGGATTAGGAATGGGAATTCAAAAATTAGACTCGACATTACCAAAATAACATGGGTTGCCTCCCAAGAAGCGCTGTTGTTTAACGTCATTAGCTCGACGTAATGAACCAGTGGAGCTCAAATGGAGATGAGAATGAGGTTCAGCTCCTCCTTTTCTTCCAAAACTTCTTTTGCCATAAAATGACACTTCTCCAAATTTAGGACCAGGTTAGTATCTTCACAACGTTGCAACACTAACTCAAGATGGTGTAGACACTCATCAAAAGAATTCCTGAAAACAAAAAAATCATCCATGTATACTTCCATCTTATCTCCTACCATATCCTCAAAAATAGCCATCATGCATCGCTGAAAGGTGGCTGGAGCGTTGCATAATCCGGAAGGCATGCGTCGATAAGCGAAGGTCCCATAAGGGCATGTGAATGTCTTCTTTTCCTAGTCTTCAGGTGCGATAGGAATCTGAAAATATCCAGACATCCCATCGAGGAAATAGTAATATGCATGACCAGCTAACCTTTCAAGCATTTGGTCCACAAATGGAAGAGGAAAATGATCCTTTCGAGTTGCGTCATTTAGCTTGCAGTAATCTATACAAACTCTCCATCCAGTGACAGTTCTCATCGGGATGAGTTCATTTTTTTCATTCAGTACCATTGTCATACCGCCTTTCTTCGGAACTACTTGAATGGGGCTCACCCATGAGCTATCAGAAATCGAGTAGATCATTCATACATCAAGCAATTTGATGACTTCCTTTTTTCCAACATCTCTCATATTTTGATTAAGTCGACGCTGCGGTTGTACCACTGGCTTGACACAATCTTCCATCAAAATTTTGTGTGTACAAAACGATGGGCTAATCCCCTTTATATCTGCAATTTTCCATGCAATTTCTTTCTTATGTTGCCCTAGGACATGCAATAACCTTTCCTGCTGATCTCAATCCAGATTTGATGCAATTCTGATTGGAAGTTTAGAATCTTCTTCCAAAAATGCATATTGAAGGTAGTCTGGCAGTTGTTTCAATTCTAGCTTAGGTGGTTCCTCAATTGAAGGTTTCGATCTCTGAATGGTGGATCTATTCATACCTTTAAAGCTTCTTTCTTTTCTCAACTCAGGATTATTATTAAGCTGATTGACAACTGCTCTAATCGCCATATTTTTAGGTTGCTCTTTCTCCCCATTCATCAAACATAATTCCAATGCATCACAAATCAACAGGTTTTGCAATGAATCCAAAACTGTAAAGTCAAGGTAGTTGATTGCATAGCATGTATCATCATGGTGCAGGCTTTGTCTAAGGACGTCAGGCATTTTCACTATGACCTCTTCATTTCCCATTCTCAACACTAACTTCCCATTCCCAACATCAATTATGGCTCTAGCAGTAGCCAAAAATGGCCTCCTCAATATAAGAGGGGCCTCCACATCTGCTTCCATGTCAAGGATGACAAAATCCGCCGGGAAGATGAAGTCCTGCACCTTCACTAATACATCTTCAACTACTCCTCTCGGGAATTTGACTGATCGATCGGCTAACTGAAGACTCATTTTGGTTGGTTTCGACTCTCCAATACCCAATTTCTAGAACATCTTGTATGGCATCAAATTAATGCTGGCTCCCAAATCAGCCAATGCCCATTCTTCAGATAAATTCCCTATCAGGCAAGGGATGGTAAAGCTCCCAGGATCTTTTAACTTCTTTGGGAGTTTGTTTTGAATTACCGTAGAGCATTCTCCTCCTAAAGTTACAGTGGAGAACTCTTCAAGTTTCCTTTTGTTCGATAGCAACTCTTTCAAAAATTTTGCATATCGTGGCATTTGTGATAATGCCTCAACCAGTGGAAGGTTAATATGCAATTGCTTGAATATCTCTAAAAATCTGCCATAATGCTCATCTGTTCTGTCCTTCTTGAGTCGTGCTGGATTAGGAACATTGGGCTTATATTCTGGGATTAATGGAGGTGATGATTTCTCTTTAGGTGATTTTTCTGAATGCTTTCCCCCTTCTTTAAGAACTACTTGTTCTTTTGCCGGTTTAGTCACCTGACTCTCTTCTTGTTGAACCTTTGGTTGTAGTTCCTTAACACTTCGTAATTTGACAGCTTTAACATGTTCTCTAGGGTTGGTTTCCGTGTTTCCCGGTAGTGAACCTTGAGATCTCTCTGACAGAAGCTTAGCTATCTGACCGACCTGGTTTTCAAGATTGTGTATTGATGCCTCATGATTCCTCAGAGCCGAGTCTTGATTTTTCAGAATCAAATCTAAGGACTTCTGTCTGTCTTCTGAATCCTTGATTAATTTTGTGAGGAGGTCTTCAAGTGGCGGTTTGGAACTCTGGACCATTGGCCTCTGATAACCTGGTGGAGGATTCGGATTGCCCTTCTGAATATTACTGTTGTTAGTCCAAGAAAAATTTGGGCGATTTCTCCATCCTGGGTTATAAGTATTGCTGTATGGATTGTTCTGGGGCCGAATTGGGTTTCCCAAATAATCCACTTGCTCTGTTTGCCCTTCCTCACCACCTGAGGGTTCCACAATAGCCAGCTGATGTTGTGAGACAGCCAGCCCGTCGATCTTTGTAGATAAAGCCTCAACTTTGGACATGATAGAAGTAGCCACATCCACTTCAAGAATGCCTGCCACCTTCTTCAAAAAGAGTCAAACTTTCTTCAGGAGTTTTATGGTTCAAGGTGCCACCAGCTGCAGCATCTATTGTTTGTCTCGTTTGATAGTTCAACCCATTATAAAATATCTGAACTTGAAGCCACTTTGGGATCCCATGGTGTGGGCATTTCGCAATTGAGTCCTTGAATCTCTCCCAGGTTTCATACAACGTCTCCATGTCATACTGATGATAAGATTGAATCTCAGCTCGAAGTTTAGCGGTCTTTGAAGGAGGGAAGAATTTGTCCATAAACTTCTTAATCAGACCTTGCCATGTAGTAATGGAGTCCCTCGGTAAAGAATTTAGCCATTGCTTAGCCTTGCCTTTCAAAGAGAATGGGAAGAGCCTGAGGCGGATTGCATCATCACTAACTCCATTAAATTTGAAGGTATCGCATATCTCCAGAAAGAGTTGGATGTGCGCATTTGGATCTTCATCCTGTAAACCATCAAATTGAGTATATTGCTGCACCATCTGAATCACGGTAGGCTTACGTTCAAAATTATTTTCCTCCACTCGAGGACGGACTATGCTAGAGCTAATGCCTATCAAGTTTGGCCTGGCAAAATCAGAATTGGTTCTAAGTGGCTCATTAACTCGGCCATCTCGATTATCAACCAATTGATGATTCAGGGGATCCACAACAACATTTCCTTGATTCAGCTCTTGAGCACGATTATTGACTTGATCAACCATTTCTTCCTTCAGTGATTCTCCTTGAATACCAAATGATGTTGACTCAGTCGAGTGTTGCTTTTTCTGATAACGACGAATAATTTTCTCTGGCTCAAGATTAAAAACAGCAAGTTCCTTGGAGCGACTTCTGGTCATGTACTGTAAACGTGATACAAATCAATTATGAGATCCAAATTCTCAGGAAGAAAAGGGAAAAAAGATAAGAAAGAAATAAATTGGTTAAATTAATAAGTAAAAAGTGTTTCTAATATTGGCGTATCCCCGGCAACGGCGCCAAAAACTTGATCGTTGTTTATGGAGGGCGCAATGCAATGTTTCTTGTTAATTAATCACTAAGGGATTAGGGTTAATTGATTTAGGGCATTAGTTGTTTGTAGCATCGGGAGGTGTATGAACATAATTTTGATTCCTTGGTTAATTGGAGACGCGGAAGCCGACTAATTGATTTAAGGTCAACATCCCTAAAAAGGATTTTTAACAATTATAATCAAAGACTGATTATAATTGAAATCAAAGGAATTGCAATCATGAATAATCCTAATAATTCCTAATTACATAACATGGCTACAATTATCCTTTTAACATTCTAGAGTTTCATCCAATTTCCCACAAGGATGATTTAGAACATTATAGTATGAGTTGCATAAAAACAATTGAAATAAAGAGGTGCAATGGAATTCATATTAAACAACTAATAAATGGCATAAAAGAAAATAAAGTAAATGAAACAATGGTTATAATCTTCAAGAGCTTCAATCTTCAAAAATGACTCCTTGAATTCTTCAATTGAAAGCAAACTTCAACAAAATGACATTCTTCCTTCAAACTAAACTTTGGAAAAATCTAAAGTACCCAAGGAAATTCTAATGATTCAAAAGAAAGACAAATGATGCTAAAACAAAGAAGAAGAACAAAAGGATTCTAAACAAAAGAAAGGATGCTTAACCAAAGAAAGGATGCCTCCAAGGTTCACACAAGGGGTCTATTTATAGATCCAAAGAGGAGGGGGATAAGGTTGATCTGATGAGGATTTGAGTCAGCAAATTAATTAAGATATGATTTTGGAGAGATTCTCGCAATGGATATCCGGGGAGTAATGAAGGCCGGCTCAAGGCCGGCGGCCTTGAATGTAGGCCGGATTAAAGGCCGGCGGCTTTGCTTCTTTTTTAGGCCGGTTTAAAGGCCGGCTCAAGGCCGGCCCAAGGACGGCGGCCTTCAGTGCAATCCTTCGCTCACTTCTTCAATTTTGTGAAAAACTCCTCCAATTAACTTGTAATTTACTTTTGGGTCCTCAAAACCTGTATTTTCACAATAAATACCATTAAGTATCATTTCTTTATATTTTCTTATAATATTAAAATAAATTTAATATAAGTCCAAAAGAAAATATAAGTATAATGTGATCTTATCAGTTGCCAATCGTAGTTTTAATAAATTGAATTCTTGTTCTTAATCCTACTACGAAGCAATAGGCAAGTGCACCTATCGTAGTGTAATATAGCGAGTAAGCACAAGGTCGTCCCTCAGAGATATACCAACTACTAGTACTAACTCCGTTCCTATTATCTAACCGCCGCTTAAATATGTTGGTTGAAAATTAATTACTCTAATCTTAAAACTAATAACTCACTAACAACAATGGTTCTGAAGACTTATCAATTAACAAAAGCAACCTAGATCTTATTCTACTCCTTCTCTATCATGTAATTCATTAGATTTATGAAGATTGTCGTAATTGACTTCTTATACTGTCGAATTCTCTAGTTAAGTTAACTTCTTTCTCAAGTATATTAACCTATCTAATCCTAGGTTTATCTAATAGGATCTCTCCTTAGTTAATAGCAACCTAGAATTGCATAAAGCACATGAATTCGCATCAAAATAATCGATGTAAACAGAAGACTCTTGTTTCCTATCTCTAGAAGAACAATCAAATCTCATTAATTGCATTAAATCTAATCATAAGAGCAATTTCTCAATTAACTAATATGATATCATGCATAAATTCATATTCCGGATCTATGAATCTAAGAAACAATTGAAGGGCATGCAATTAATCATAAGAAAGTCAACAACTTTGCATTAATGACCAAATCTTCATCACATGACAGAGAAGTTTCAAATAAAATCTAGATCTAGGGTCTACTCCTCTATAAATTGGACAAAAGAAATGCAATTACTAGAAGAATAGATAAAATTCATAGTCACAACCCTTAAAGATAGAATCTTCTTCTTCGTGGGTCTTCAATCTCCCTTAGAATCGATAGAATCTTCTTTCCCTTGCTGTTGTGAGAGTTAGAGAAAATAAAAAATTCGTAACCTCCTTTCTAGGGCAAACTAACGGTCTATTTATACATATACCCCGGTTGGATATATACACGAGTGGATACACGAGTAGTGTATCTCGTTCGTGTATCTCATGCTTGCTTCCAAGTGTCCTTAGGTGAATATGCACGAGCAAGTACATGGGAGTGTACATTGGTCATGTATTTGAAACATCGTTGAACAGCAGCAAAACTTAGATACACAAGCAAAGTACATGGGCGTGTACTTTGCTCGTGTACTTTCCAGACATCCACTTCAGTATACACAAGCAAAGTACATGGGCATGTATCTCGCTTGTGTACTTTCCAAAATTCTTTCTCTTCACATGTAATGTATCCAATTCCTTCCAAACTTGATCCGACTCTTCAAAACTCCTTCCCTTAGCTCCAAAATACTCTAGAAGATCCTGAAATTAACATTCATTCCATTAAGCATCCTTTTCTTCGACAAATCATCTAAAAATTCAACAATAAAGCGCAATTTCTTTACTCTAGATAAGGGTATTTTGCGACTTATCAACAGTTCTAACTGGTGGAAAAATTCTCCTTAAAAATTTGGATGAGAGATCAACCCAAGTGGTTACAGAGTCTTGTGGCAGTGAATTGTACCAAGCCCTAGCTTTTTCTCTAAGTGAAAATGGAAAAATTTGTAGCCTAATTACATCATCGGATACATTATTCATTTTCACTGTATTACAATATTGAAGAAATACTGAAATATGCTCATCGGGACTCTCATTTGGATATCCTCCAAATTGATTTGATTGAACTATTTGAATGAGTGCTGGTTTTAACTCAAAATTGTTAGCTTGAATTGTCAGTCTTCTGATTGCAAGACCTGAAACAACAGGTACCGTGTATTCCCGAAGTGCTCTACCAACACCCTGAATCCGATTATTGTTCTCATCCGCTATGTTCTCTTGTTTCGTTCTTCTCTGCTCTCTTCTAAGTTGTCGCAAGGTGCGTTCTATCTCAAGATTAATTGGTAGAAGTTCAGCACTTCTACTCTTACGCATAAAAAGAAATTCAAAGAGAACAGGAAACAATCACACAATGATAAGAAAAATTAAATAACAAAATAATTGCGCCTAAATTAACAATAGAATCTGAAGATGGTTTAATATTAATCAATCCTCGGCAATGGCGCCAAAAACTTGATCCACGCAAAAAGAGATATAAAATGAGCATGAATAAATACCGGCAAGTGTACCGGATCAGATCAAGTAATATTGTGAGAGAAGAGTGTCGAACCACGAAGATTGATTAAGTAATAGACCTACATCAATTTCTACTATTATTTAGGCAATGATATTTGACGATAATCAAATGAATTGTACTAAATGCTTAAAAAGAGAATTGTGTTTGAAAAAAGGATGAATTGATGGTGGGAAATTAGAATCCACCCTAATTCTACTAATCATATTGCCTTCATGTTATAATAACTTATAACTATATGGATTTTCACAAGAAATTGACAAAACCTTAATCCCTTTTCAAGTTTTAAAGTAACATTACCCCAATTTAATTTAATAGCTCCCGCTAATTAAAATCAATGGAGGATTCTAATTCACAATCATAAATTTCCCAATTATATGATTGCCTAATATCTTTAAAATAATTTCTCCTAATCCCTTAGTGAAAAATTTAATAAAAATATGCATGAAACACTTAGGTCAATTTCTAATAAAATTCAATAACGCTGCTTCCGCATGAATTGTTAAATCTGACTTAAGAATTCCTGATAAAATCTAAATTTCTCTTTCGAGCCATTTACATTCCTATGCCTTGATTTCAATTACAAAATACAATTCATAGCAGGACTTATATGAAAATTCCGTATATCTATATGTCTTATAACATGAATACAATGATCATTTTAGTTTGAATTATGGCTTCATCATGTTTCCCATAAGGATGATTTAGAACATTATGGTATGGATTGCATAAAAACAATTGAAGTAAATAAATGCAATGGAATTCATATTGAATAATAAAATAAACTGATAATTGGTATAGAAGAAAATTAAATAAATGAAACAATTGCTATAATCTTCAAGAGTTTATAAAACTTCAATCTTTCGAATTGATTCTTAAACTTCTTCAATTGAAAGCAAACTTCAATAACATTCTTTCTTCAAACTAAAATTTAGAATAACATGAAATGTAAGAGAATCTAAAAGGAGGATAAAACCTAAAGTCCCTAAGGGAATTTTAATGATTCTAAAGATCAAAAAACAAATGATGCTAAAAACAAAGGATCAAAACAAGGATGCTAAAACAAATGATGCTAAAACAAAGGACGCTAAAACAAAGGATGATAACAAAGGATGATGCTCTCAAGGTTCACACAAGGGGTCTATTTATAGATCCAAAGAGGTGGAGGATAAGGTTGATCTGATGAGGAATTGAGTCAGCAAATTAATTAAGATAGGATTTTGGAGAGACTTTCGCAATGGATATCCAAGGAGCAATGTAGGCCGGCTCAAAGCCGGTTTAATGTAGGCCGGCTCAAGGCCAGTGGCCTTTGGTAGTAGGCCGGCCTAAGGCCAGTGATGTGCCTAAACACACTTAAAAGCACATCCAAAAGACTTAAGAATAACTATCTCAAGTCAAGGCAAAATCGGATCCAAAAATGGCACTTTTCAAATGAACCCTAACGATGAAAGGATGAAATTCAAAAAACCAATGATATAATCAGAATACTTCAATGAAAATGCCTTCTAACAAAACTCTAATTTCATATAATCCACGCAAAAGAAGCCTCAATTTGACAAAGAAAAACCGTAAAATATGAATCCTTTTCCAATGGTGAAAATCACGTTATTAAGGAAATCCTTAAAGATGAATCGGATCAATATGATAATTCCTTCAAATAATCACAAGAATTCGTGAATAACAACAAGGATATCTGACCAAGAAATATCTCAATTCAACCCTAGATATGACACACTAGAGAAGAAAAGAAATCACAACAAAATGAATTTGATATAACTCACAATTTCAAGATGTTGCACTCGCCACAATTTCAACTCTTGGGATTGAAATTGATAAGAGTTTGGAACCAAGGTATGAACCCTAATTCTCATGTGAAAAGAGGTGTATAATCTGCAAAATGATAAGCCCCTCAAACCCTTTCTTAAGCAAGTATTTATACTTGCTACTTCTAGGGTTAAAAAGTGCTCAAAATTACAAGTTTGCCACTTTTAAGGTGGCTAACCCTAAATGAAAGTTACAAAGAAATAAAAGTGTCCCAAAACCAAAATAGTTCAATAAAAATTTACAAGATACAAAATAACATAAATCTTCATCATCTATTGCCTCAGAATAGAGAACAATCGCAGCGGGCCTTTGATTGTTGCCCAGAAAAATGTTCTGTGTCCAACTGAAGTTGTAGGAAATTTTGGCATCCTATGGAGATATATAATTGTACCTGTAAGATTATTCTCAAATTTTATTAGAAATAAAGACATAAGATAAAACATGAGCAATTTGGTCAATCATCCAAATTGGGTTCTGAAGAGGTTGACAGTGCTAGAATTTTTCCCATCAGCCGGCGGCCTTCAATGCAATCCTCCACTCGCTTCTTCAATTTTGTGAAAAACTCCTCCATTTAACTTGTAATTTACTTTTGGGTCCTCAAAACCCGAATTTACACAATAAACACCATTAAATATCATTTCTTTATATTTTCTTATAATATTGAAATAAATTTAATATAAATCCAAAAGAAAATATAAGTATAATGTGATCTTATCACTTAGGCCGGCACCATAAGCCGGCGGCCTTCACTTAGGCCGGCACTAAAGCCGATGACCTTCATTTAGGTCGGCTCCAAGGCCGGTGGCCTTGAAGTGAACTCGGTCGGCCTTTATTCAAGGTCGACTTAAGGTTGGCCGGACTTCGCCTTGGGTCCTCCCGACGCCTATGTCCTCCTTTATTTGGTGCTCGTATTTTTGCTCTTGGAATCGTATCACCAGCCTTAAGCCGGCCTTAAATAAAGGCCAGCCGAGTTAATTTCAAGGCCACCGGCCTTGGTGCCGGCCTATATGTAAGCCGCTGGCCTTTGGTGCTGGCCTTAAATAGCCTCGCACAATCTTTTTTAGACATGATATAAATAGTGGTCTTTAGGGTTTTCTCGGACAGATGTTATTTTGGTTGTAAGAAAAACACTTTGAGCGGTGTGAATCCTCTTTGGAGATTCTTGAATATTGAGAATTTGATTTCACTTTATTCTAGTTGTTCTTATCAAATTCTTGGTTCCTATAGAATTTATGGCGAACATTGTTATTGAATTCTTAGAATTCTTTAACCTTAGTGATTGATTTATAGAACGTGGTCTCTATCGTTCTATGATTTGATTGTGAATCAGTTTAATTTTATCAATCTTAACATTTATAGATTGGTAATTTTATCTATATCCTTGTTTCTTTTTTCGTTAGTACCAAAATCCAGAAAACCCTAAAAAAATATTCAGGATTCTATTGTTGTTGACGATTTCATTTGCGTGAAAGGATTGCGTATCATTTGATTTCAAAGCCATCCAATTTTGTATAACCAACTCATGACGAAACCTAACAATTGATTCATTGACCTCACAACCTAGGATCTCTCAAGAATGATGGACATTACGCCCCTTTGTCTTTAAACGAGACAAGAACCATAGTATATACAATAACACCACAATCAATTATGGAAGGATCGATTGATAAGTTAAGGATAAATGCCACAGATTCAAGAATTTGATAAGTTCAATAGTTCGTTAAAGAACCAAAGAGAAATCTCTCTCAATTGATGAGTAAAAATATTGTTCAAAGATTCTTACAAATGAATGTGTGACGACTATTTATAGTCTCACACAAATGTACACAAAACGTCACAAAAACCCTACTTGCGACTAAGGAAAACAATATACGCTGGCAGCCTACAGTGGATGATCTACCTAAAAGATTGAAGGATCTAAGCACATGCACGCAATCAATTGAAATAACTCCAACCACTAAATCCAAGTCCACAAGTACCATGAACCTTAATCCCTTATGAATCCAATTTGTAAAATAAGTAGCTTTGATACCAAATGATGATGTGCTCAATAGGATCATGTACATAACATAAGATCAAATGGAAAATCCAATCACGGAATGGCAAAGAATGGCGTAAATCTCCTAAGTAAGAGGTTTCCACACAATTGACAATTTCAATAGCAATTGAATAATCACAATTAACAATACAATTTAAGATCTAATTCTACCAAATTGCATACAATCCAATGATAGAAATAACATTATAACAAGAACAAATAACAACCTAAATCACAACTAAATATGACACACTAGCATGAATTGGAATCAACTTAGGAATTTGATATAACTCACAAATCCTTAAGTTACCACTCGCCATAATCTTTGAAGAATTCGTAAGCGTCTTATGAAATTTAGAGTATGAACCCTAATTCTTGCGTAAAGAGGTAGCAATTTTTATCTCTCCACTATCCTCTAAATCCTACTTAAGCAAGTATTTATACTTGCTCCACTTAAGGTTAAAATGACTAAACAATTACATCTATGCCACTAAAAGGTAGCCAGCCCTAAATCCGTCAATTACAACCAAATAAAATGTCCTAAAAAGCTTACAAAATAAATGGTTTAAAAATAAATTACAAGTACAAAAGATAATAGTGATCGAGTTAATGTTGATCGAGGCGGGCCATTAGATGTGAATTCGATGATGCCCCTAATTTGATCAAC
>JBBMOL010003775.1:0-13894 GCA_037954665.1 Laguncularia racemosa | reverse complement strand
CTTTTTCCCCTTCTTTTTTTTTTATTGTTCCAAAATTTGTTGTAGTTATCGAGAGGAAGGCCAAGAAGCAGCTGATGGCCATAATCAACAAACTGATGTGTTGGCCTGCGTAATGATTTCTGTGGCATTCCTTGCGCTGTCTTATATTGTTGTAGGAGATGATGAGAAGTGGTTAGCAGTAGAGTGACTGGTATAGGTACAGTGATTATGGCGGCGACCTTGGGGACGATGTGTTACTGGGTCATTATGCACCGGATTTGAGGCTTCAAAGCTGAGGAATATTAGAAGATCCGGGACAAGTAGTAAATCCAGGTCATGGTCTGTCCCAACGATGTCAGATTCAGAAATTTTGAATAGCGAGTATAGGAAAGTTTATGCTATATGATATTTATGGACAGCAAAAAACTTCTCCATGCTGCAATGTACATATATTATGTATCAAATGCTAGCTAATTTTGATCTTTCTTTCCTCATGCTCAACTATAAACCGTGTTGTTTAAAGAAAAGTAGTGTGTTTGTGAGTCCCAAGCAGAACGATGCGAAAAAAATCCAATAGACCATCAAATTCTAGCGGTTCATACATAAGCACAAAAAAAAAAAAAAAAAAAACCCACATGGCAACAATTTTTCAATATATGGAGCCCATTTCCTTATGTAATTTGGCAAATGGAATGGAAGGTGGTTTGAGACCATCCAACTTTTTGCTTGCCACTAACATGTAAAGATCACAAGGATGGGTCGGCGGAATGCGATTACTAGGGGTGTGGGAAAAAACCAACCAAACTAAAATAAATTTGTAAAACAAATCAAATTAAATTGAAAATATAATTTTAATTTTATAATTTGGTTTAAAATTTTTTTAAATCGAATTAAACTGAAATATCAAATTAAACCGTTTTAAAAATATATATCATATTTTACTTTTAAGTATATATATATATAATACTAAAATAATTTTTAGTATATATTTATTGAAATGCATATGTATTTGATTTAAATAATCATAATTTATAAATTATATATATAAATTGATTCAAAAATTTATACCATATAAAGTTAATTGATATTTGTTATATAATATTGATTTCATCGATCTCCTATGATGTCAATACTTCTTATTATTTAAATAACTTTGGTGTGTCTTTCATAAAATTACATGCTATACAAATATATTTTTTCAAAATTACAAAATATGGTTCAATTGGTAAATGAATTGAACAAAATTAAAAATTTTATAATTTAAAAAAAAATTTTCAATCCGAATTATATGGTACGGTTTAGTTTAAAATTATTAAAAATTAAACTACGTTCTTTTAGTTTGATTTTTATTTAAATTAAAAATTGAGTCAAATTACCCATATCTAGCTATTACATGGATGTCTTGGATCTTAATAACTCAAAAATGGCCGTACAAGATCTTCTAAATGAAGTCATGAATATTTACGTAATCCCAATGAAAGAACATTTTCAGGAGAATAAAGGAAGTAAAAACACACAAAAGACGACAAAGCACATCTTCTGAATTGAAATTCTGTCGGTAATACTAGCATAGTAGGAAAAAAAAAATCAAGTTTTACATTATAACTAATTGTATTTTTTGTAACTTACTGTTCATGAAATTCATAAATTGGTATGACTTTTGCTTCGTTTGGTTAATACTATTATAACATTTTAGAATTTAGAACGCTACAACTTATCACATATTCCTATGAGTAGAGACATCTAAGGCTCTCTATCTCTCTTGCAATTCAAACCTATTCATCTCTACTATACATTAATATAACTATAACTCCAATAATATAAACAAATGGTTCATAGGTGAACCATTCCAATCACTATTAATAAGAAAAGATACATCAAACTTTAATTCAAATACCATTGTAAAACTTCCATCAATTCATAATTACATGACATGTTTATTAGCTTATAACAATCTCTAACTCTAAATATCCCCAAGTTCTACAAAAACTCCTTAATATATTTCCACACTACTCATCTCCATAATAATAGGATATCCTCCCTAATTCTCAATCCTGGTAATAGAAACCATGTTTCCATATTCAGCGTACTTGTAGTACTCACCTGTAGTTGAAAATAAATGGAATAAATTTAAACTCGATACATAAGTATACACACAAACATGTGTGTGTCATATTAACCATAGTACAAACATACATAAATGTAACAAGATATACTCATCACAACCATTGAATTGTTTATCTTGGATTTAGCCAACAAATAATATAGGAGTACTCATGACCTCGCTACATCATATATATATATATATATATTCCTAAGTTGGGAACTGCCATTATAAGTCTCTGTCTAATTCTAATATACTCTAGATCATTTCGGTATATAACTATATTAGGGACAACATTATATATCGATAATCAAGATGCCCTTAAGGATTTGCTATTGTGGGCCTTAAGCCGAGCAGAGCCAAGCGCAAGCAAGAAACACATTTCAGTTAGATATCATTTAAATTGTTAATGCTAATATGTTATACGAATTTTGTACACTTACTTGCTTTCAATTTATGATCGAAATATCTAAATTTCTTGATCCCACGTTTATGCCTCATTATGTCTCACCCCTTGTTCCGAATTCTAACAATACACCATCAAAATCATTTTAAACCTATGATTCTATAATTAGAAACTTATATCTTAACAATCAAAGCCCTTACTCGGTGAAAGTGTATTGATCTTGTAGATTCCTGTTGGGTTACCCTACGTGTGTTTGAGAGCGTCTTTGTGGTTTCAATTGTGCAAATGGAAAAATATGAGACAATAGGTTAATTGGGGTTTTTAAATACCCCAACCGTAAAAAAGACTAAATTGACCCCATTACATTGAACTTTTTTACTTTTCTTGACCTTATGCTTTAATTATATATATAAGATATATTTTACATTCTCTTCCACCCCCCCCTATAGAAACTTTCATCCTTGAAAGTTACTTATGTTTGGAAAGAGTTCTAGATGGTTCTTTCACAATCTTCTTCTAGCTCCCACATTGATTCACGCTCTGTTCTAATTTGTCTATTGTACTTTGACGTAGGAAATCACTCTTCTCCTCAATATTTGTTCCTTAGTATCCATAATTCATAGGTCTTTTAATAGATGATAAATCCAGTTGTACGTTTACAGGTTCCAAAACCATTACTTGATTTGGATTCGATACAAATTTTGTTTAATATAGACACAATAAATACATCATGTACCCCATCTAAACTTGGTGGTAAAGCTAACTGTAAGTTACATTTGTTATTTTTTTTCTAACATTTTAAATGAACCCACATACCTTGGGTTTAACTTTTTTTCTCAAACCAAATCTGATTACTTTTTTAGTTAGAGAAATTTTTAACAAAACCTTATCTCCTATTTGAAATTCCAAAGGGCATTGCCTTCTATTTGTTTAACT
The DNA here is from genome assembly GCA_037954665.1 of Laguncularia racemosa. Classification (NCBI taxonomy): domain Eukaryota; kingdom Viridiplantae; phylum Streptophyta; class Magnoliopsida; order Myrtales; family Combretaceae; genus Laguncularia; species Laguncularia racemosa. Next base: position 10,469 of record JBBMOL010003775.1, on the reverse strand, counting down.
TTTCTAGCGACTTTGAGTCGAAAAATTTCCCCTACTTACATTCATTTTTTATCTACAACTCCAAAACATCTTTGGCCCCTATTTTTTTTATTTCCCCAAATCTTGTCCATGTAAGGGAATCTGCATTTCCTTTCATAAATCCCTTTCATATGGAACCATCCTTTGTTTTTTCAAAATCGCGTTTAACTCGACACCCCATTTTTTTTACATTTTTGTATATCTTTCCCCCATTTTTAACTCGCATACAAAATCAAAAGGGGCAAAATCGTAAAAAACCCTTTTTTGAACATTTTCAAAACGACCCCACAAAATTTACCCAAATTGCAGTTTTAAATCCTTTGGATTGGCCAATCAACCCCCAAAACCCGCCCCCCCCAAAGGGGCAACAAGCCCCGGCTTGCTGTGCGCTGTAGCCCTGTCCTGTACGTTGAACTTTTCAGATTTTTAGTGGAGAGGGGAGAAGAGAGATAGTAAAAGCGAAAACACCAAATGGGAGGGGCCCCCGAGGCGAGCCCGAGAGGCGAGAGGGAGCCCAGAGGCGAGATCCAATATTTCCCCCCCAAACATCCACTTCCCAAAAACTAGCATTTTTGATACTTGATACTACGAACAAAAACACCGAGCAGCGAGCCAGCGATCCCTTTCCTTTGTAATGGGGGGCGCCGAAAAGCACGATCGTTTTGACAGGCACCGAGTTGAGATCCATCTTCATAGACCGGTTTTGTGTTGGGTAGACTTGTATGACTATACTTGTACTTTACAGTTGTAATGTAGTGTATCATGTAAATTTTTTTATGCTTGTGATTTTTGTTTTTGTGAATGGGTTTTTTTGAATGGGTTTGATGGTTTTTTCAAGGCGTGCCTTCAACTATGTCAAAAACCTTGTGTTTTCTATGGTTTTTTTCAAGCTCGACACGGCCATGATTTTCCATAATCGTGTAAAAACCCGTGTGTTTTATGGATTTTAAAGCTTGCCATGGCCATCCCCTTCAACTGTACGCAATCGTGAGTGCTTTTTTTGTAGATTTTCCAAGTTCAACCACCCGGGTGTTTTAAACCGTTTGTTCTTCTGTGTATTTTCCAAAGCCAACACCACCGTGCCTTCACCGTGTGTTAAACCCATGTTACTTTTGTGAAAATTTTCCAAGCTCAAAAAAAGCCGTCCCTTCAAACCGTATGTTAAACCGGTGGTTTCTGTGGGCGTGTTTCCTTTTGAACAGGGCCATGCCTTCCCCTGTTCCTTAAAAAAAAGCTTTTTTTTCCGTTTTTCTATCTTACCCCGATCTAAAATCCAATTTTGATACCCCCATCCAAATGTATTAGTGCTTAAATAAAAATACCCAATTCCAAAAAACTTAATCCTTCAAAAATTTTCATTTGGGGGGGGTTTAGGTTGAGCATGTGGTGTGCTTTTTTATATTTTTTAAATTTGGAAATGGGTTTATTTACTTATTATAAATTTATAAATATATTTTTTTTCTAGCTTTTGAATGTAAAGTTGTTACCCCTTATTTTTTTTGCTTTCCTTTTCTTGATGATAATTTAAAGAAAACCTTTTTATAGTTATTTTTTCTTGCAAATCTCTTCAGTTGTAAATTGTAATTTAAAATTTTACTTTTTTACATGAGAAATGACGGGGCAATTTACTTTAATATGAAATTTTTTAAAAATATGTAAATGTAAATAGTACTTTTTATTTCTTTTTTTTTCTATTTTCCTACATAGCCCTTTCTCCTTTTTTCTTTTTTTTTTTTTCTACGGGTTTTTTTTAAATTCTTTTGATTTAAAAATTATCTTCCAAATCATCTAAGAGATTTCGAAAAGAAAGAATTCACTTGGAAAGAAAAATCTGATTGGGTTTGGGGCAGGGAAATTTTTGTGTAGAAAAACAATGGGAAAAAGTTAAATGAAAGTATTGAAATAAATTTTTTTTAGTTATGGAGGCATTTACAAAATTCAAGAATAAAACTTGGGGGGTGTATCGTAAAGATGTAGAGCCATGCACCATGCCCCGGAGATGAAAAAAAATGAAATGAAAACAATTTGCAAAAGGGGCAAAATTATAAAAAAATGAAGGGGAAAAAAATTCATGGCATTGAAGATTCTGTGAGCGAGATGAGGTGGAGCAAATAGGGATAAACAAAAAAGAAAGGAATTGCATGGCCCTCTTTTAAAAACAAAAAAAAAAAAAAAATAGTGAAAGTGGAACATGAGCAAGCAAGGGGTACAATTAACCAATTCATAAAAAAGATTTTAAGAAAAATGTAGCCAAACAAATTGCTCTTTTTTTTTCTAACTTGAATTTTATTTAATTTTGTATCAAAAATCTAGAGTTTGTGAAGATGCTTCAAGTGGTTGTCGATATGGATGGGGGCTTAAAACCCCCTTCCCTTTATCTTGGCTAAGGGGATTTTTTTGAAGAAAAAAGTGCTCGAAAAATGAATTATTTAAAAGACTAACAAAGCTAAAGGGAAAAAAAAAAGTTGCCTATTATGTCTTATCATGGATGACCCAGAAAGGGGCTTCCCATTGCAATTTCTTGGTTAATAGCCCTAAAGGAACAATCTTCTTATCACTATAGATCTTCATTTCCAAGAAAACCCGCAAATTTTTTTTTTGGCCCATGTTAATGATTTTGTAGAAAGGGTTTTTTGGAGAGGAAAATGTTTTTACAAGTTATTACGAAATCTGCAAAATTATAAAGCAGCAGTAAAAAAATTTTGATGGAGAAGAGAAAATGCTTATTTTGGGACACCTTGTGTGCACATTGATCGATTTTGATTTTGGGAAAAGACTTTGAGAAAATTTAAGATCCTCAGGGGATAATTGCAAAAAAGGCGAATTACTCATATATTTTTTTTCCAGAACTATACTTATCTCTTTTTTTGAGAAGATACACAAAAGGGAGGGGCTTAAATTAGACTTGGTGTAACCGTTTTGCCATTCTATTTGACTTATTTTTTGCCTTAGTGAGTTGAAAAACTGAAATTGTGTGATTTTTCATTTAGTCTTTGGAAAACATGTAAGTATTCGACAAAAGTGGGGGAAAAGCGAATTCAACAAGTGGTTTTGGATTTTATTTTTTTGGAAGAATGTTTTTTTTTTTTGCCTTAAAGCTGCATTTCCCTTTATTAAAGTGCTTAGATTATGAATTCTGTGATCAACCACTATAGGTTTTTTTATTTATCCAGAAATGGATCGGCCAACAGAAAATTAAAGCAAACTTCAACAATGTGAAAAAAATGTTTAAAATCGTAACTTGGTTTTTTATATAATATATATATTTTTTTTAGTGCTAATTTTTTAAAATTTCATTTCTAAATTGAAATCTAATTTATTTAATGAATTAAGGACCTATCTTTAAGATTATTGACAAGAATGGAGCTTCAACTTATAGACCCCTTAAATCTGTAGCTTATTATTTGAATCCCCAATAATTATATGATGATTTTAAAATTATGCCGATGTTAAAATTTGGATTATATAGTTGCTAGAGGGTATGGTTTTTTTAATCCACAAAATGTAAGATTGATATGTAGCTTTTTAAAAATTTTAAATGCTAAGGGGTTATTTGGGAAAATTTAACTGCAAGGGTTAGCAAGAAACAAAAAAAGCTCCACTAAATGGGGGGATTCATATTGGGGGAAAAATGCCCCAAAAACACAAAAGTTTGCTATTCGGTTTTAAGTTTATTGTATTTTTTCATTTTTTTTAGCGAAATTAGAGTGGCATTTTAAATGGAATGAAATTTTCAAATAGTTCTTTTTTTTCAAATTTTATATATTTTTACTTATTAAATTATAAATCTTAAAAGTTATGTATAACCTTTTTTTTTTTTTTTCAGGGCCATACTAAAAAAGGAATAGGCTGCACAACAAAAGGGTGAAAGATTTTTGTCTTTGTAATCTAACTTGAAAATTTTAAAAATAGGAAAGAAATGCATTGCCCTGACATTGACACTTCACTTTCACTATTGAAGATCTCTTTCTGATGATAAGATATTTTTAAGAAGAAAAAAATGTTTTGACCATCAAAATGAGAAGAAGGTCAAAGGGTGTTTGCAAAACTTTCCCCAAATCAAGGGGTGAAGAAAAATATATGGGAGGAGGAAAATTGGTGCTTATGCAATTTGAGGGTCCCCCTCAATAAGTCCCCCCCAATCCCAAAAAGATTTGGACCTTCATGTATTGTAATGTTTAATTGAAAAACAAAAGGAACTTCAAAAAATTTTGGAATTAGAGGATAGGAAATCATTGGTAGCATACACCCCCATGTGAGTTGGGAAATTTATGAAAAAAATGGAAAATTTCAAATATATAAGAAATGGAGAGGAGATGGTGGAAATTGTATGATTTTTTTTAGTTTTTTTGTTTTGTAATTGTTTTGATTTCATGACTTTTTTTTGGCTTTTGGTTTTTAATTTTTTTTATGGTTGAAATTTTTTTTATATTATACAATTATGCTTTATTATCTATATTAGATTTTATTGTGTTTTATATCCAATTCTATGCGAAATTTTTTTTAATTTATATTTTTCCATTATATTTTTTAATGACTACTGTAAGTAAATTTTAATATTTTTAAAAAAATTAATTTAAAAAGGGTTTTTTAAAAAAATTACGTTTTTTTTTCGTTCCAATTTCGACCCCCTGGCGTTCACGTAAAATCAGAATTTTTTACAAACCTTGGAAGCATCAAAAAATTTTTCCCAGTATTTTTTTTTGTTCCAATTCCCACCAAGGGCAAGAAAACCCTTTCCAATTTTCCCCCATATCTAGAGCACTGCTTGCCCCAAAAATTTTTTCTAAAATTTGAATGGTCCTTTCAATTATCCATTTGTCTGAGGAGGAAAAACCCCAATATTAAACCATAATTTATATCCAAAATTCGATTGTAAACTTTTTTTTAAAAACTATTTTAAAGAACGTTTTATCCCCCACAGAAGTAAGTGATTTACAACTTGTAATATGATAGTCTTAATAACAGTGAGCAAAAATTTTTTTTTTCCCCCAAATTATACTTCCACCTTAATTGTATGAAATGGGCGGTTTTTTGGGTTTAAACTATCTATATCTTCTAGTTACATTATTTTTTTTCCTTCATTATTGGAAAGAGTTGTAACAAAGTTTTTTTTAATTACATGTTCACACTTTTTTATTTTTGGTAAAAAAGCGTTTTTTAACTCACAATTGGTTTTTTTTTTGTTAATTTAATTTTTTTAAAATCATACATGTAAACAAATTTACATCTCCCCTTTTCATAATTTTCTCTACCCAAAAATGATTATTCAAATCTTTGTACATTTTGGGGTTCTAGAATATACTGTGTAATTAATTTTTGAGTAATACTTCTTTCATAATTTCCTTCTTCAAATTATGTTTGTAATCTAGTACACAAATCTTAACCATATTTTTTTCTACACCTCTAACAAATTCCCTTTAAAATCAGTTGTTTTTTTTTTCCCATTCTATTTTGCTCCCTGATTTTTTGAATTCCAAAAAAACTCCCATTTTGTGCTGCTTTTAATTTTGGTTTAAGAAAGGTTGGTTTTTTTAAAATGAAAACTAACTGATTTGGTTTTTTCCATTCAGTGTTACCGTTTCTAACTCCAACTACCTACTTCCAATGCCCATTTCTCAGAGGAATTTAAATTGCTATATTAACTTACTTCTTTTTTTACTTTTGGCCCGCATAAAATTTACCTAATTTTAAATGGTAAAATGGACTCCAATCATAGCCCCTTAATCAACTCCAGCATCTTCTTTGCCCCATTTTAGATCCTTTTTTGTGCGAATAGATACTTAAAACTTTTGTATTTTTGTAAAGATTTTGCCTTTCCATCATAAGGCAGTTTCTCCACGTTTCAGTGCTAAGACCTGTATCAACCCCCTAAGCATATGTGGGGAAATTTTCCTTCATAGGGTTTTTTTTTCAACTAACGAGGGCAAAATCGATAACTCCCATTCTACTGAGTATACATCTCAAACCTTTTTAACGACCTTTACTAAAAATCTAAAAAATCTTCCCCTGTTTTAGGTAGTGTTTTAAATTTGGAGCTATTACCAATTTATCCTTTAGTGCTATGAACCCCATTTTCACTTTCAATTCCACAAAATCCACCCTTTTTCTTTTTTTATTTGGGGTTTAAAAAGAGTTGCAAAGAGAGAACCCTTTTCCACAAAACCCCTATACTAGTAGAAAAGCCCTAAAAATTTTTTTGACCCTAAAATATCCTTGGTTTTTAGCTAATTTAACCATCTTTTTATCTTTTTAGATCTACGAAAAAGCCGGCCCTTATTTACCAACATGTCCAAAAAAAAGGAATTTTTACTCCAACCAAAATTTCCATTGATAAAACTTTTGCATTATGTCTCTCTTCCCCTGCATTTTTTCCCAAAAAACAAATTTCATATTTTTTTTCATTTTTTCTTTTGCTCTTAAAAATAATGAATATATTTTCCAAAGACCACTACAATTTGGTCCTAAAAATCCCGAGTACTCTTTTGATCAATCCATAAAGAGTGAGATTTGTTAACCCCAAAAAGGGGCTTATCTAAAAATTCATAATGCCCAACCAAGTTCTAAAGTGTCTTTTTTTAAAAGTCTTCTTCCTTGACCTTATTTTTTGGCTACCCCATTCAAGTTGAATTTAAGAGAAAACCTAAGCTTCCCATAATTGGCCAAATAAAATTATCTTTATAAAAATGGGTATTTATTCTTAATTGTGACTTGATTTAGTCCTTGTAAAAATTACAAAATCTCATCTTTTCCATTTTTTTTAAAAAGGGGTATTAGAGACCTCATGGGGAAACACTTTTGGTTTTTTATGAACCCTTTTTTTTGTAACTCTTAAAGCTGGGTCTCCAAATCCGATAGTTCATTTGGGGCCTTTGAAGGGGCCTTGATATTTGGTGCTGTTCTCAGTACCAAATCAATACAAAATTCAATTTCTCTAATGGAATAAGCAGGTAGATTTTCTAAAAAAACATCTGCAAATTCATTCAACTTATACGTTTTTAGTTTTTTTGACTTTTTGGCCTCACTGACAATCCGTTTTTCATACCCCCACCCCACAATTTTTAAAAGTGGGGAAGGGGTTAACCTCTGTATTCCCAAATAAGTATAACTGGATCTTATTGTGAAGTTAAAATAGATCACCAATAGACAATAATGGGGGGCATATTTTTTAAAAATCAGTTTACTCTTAAAATTACACAAAGCCCGTCATTTTTAAAACAATAAATAAGTTGGATTATTTTTTCCTTTTTTTTAAACCCAAAAATCTCTACACATTCGTTTTTAACCTTCCCCCCATTCCCTAAAGGGTATTCACAATCAAGAACTTTAGTAGCAAATTTTAAACCCCAAAAATTAAAAAAGTTAGGGGATATTAGGAATGTACGCCCCCAAAACAAATAGTAAAAAATGCATTATTTTAAAGGGGTGAGTAGCTGCCAAATAGTATTTTGATCTTGGGTATCTTTGGCCATTGTTGTTTTAAAAAGGCAAAGACTGACCTGGGCCAACCTAGTGCTCTTTGCCTGGGCCCGTTTTTTAGGGTCACTCGCTAATACTCTTGGGGAGATTTTATTGGGTTGCTGTACTAGAATTTTTTTTGTGGTATTGTATGTCAATTTACGGAAACACCAACCCCAAAAAAATCTATGACCCTTTGTTTGCAAGTATAGCAAATGCTTTGGTATAGCTTTTTCAAAATAATTTTTTTTTGGTGTGTCCCCGTTTTTTCCACAAGAGAAAATAAGCTCCTTTAGGCCAACACAAGATTTAATTAAAAAAGTCCCAAAAAATCGGGGACACTTGTCTTGATTTTTGTGGTGGAGGTGAGGCAAGGTGGTGGGATAGGGCTTGCCTGAATAGGCCCCAAGTGCAAAAGGCCACAGGTTTTTCCCTTTTTCTAAAAAGCCTACTAGGGGGTTTGGGAACTTTCTCAATACAAACTCTAGTTTTGAGAAATTTTTCTCTTTTTTTTCATTCCCATTTTTTTTTTCATAAACTTTGCCTTTTATTTTGCTAATTCTACATACGCCCCCAAATTGGAAAAAATTTCCCCCCCCATTTTTGAAAAACGGGTTCTAATCCCCTTTCAAAATCTTTTGGCTCTTAAGCATAAACGACATAAATTAATCTTAGTTTAAAAATTTGTTAGGCGATTTCAAAATCTGTTTATACCTTCTATAGTTTTTTACCTTGTTTTTACAATTTTTAAAAATTGCCTCCTCATTTCCCTAAGTTGAAAAGGGAAATATTTCCTGAACTTTTTCCAACCCATAGGGCTCTTCTAATTTAAGACAATGTCCCCCCAAAAAAATATAAAATTTACCCCTTTTTTAACATGAAGGTTAATAACCTCTTTTCCTGTTTTTTTTTCACTTTTTAAATGTACTTAAACACCCCCTTTTTTTCCCCTAAAACATTAAAATGAATTTTTTTTATTTAATTTTTTTTTTTTTTTCTTTAATAAGGAAAAAAAAAAAATTCAAAAAAAAAAAAAAAAGGAAAAAATATCAATTTTTTTTGGAAAAAAATGGTAAAATAATAATAAAAGGAGTTAAAAATTTTTACTAATTTTTTTTTGAATTTTAAAAAAAAAAATTTGCATTGCATATATGCAATTTTTGGTAAAAAAAAAAAAACTGGAATTTTAGTTACCCAGTTGGTCCAGACCCAGGCTTTTTCACACGCGTGCCATGCGCACCCGAAGGGGGTGTGAGGTCGAGGGTTCAAACACGGGGGGGGAAAAAAATCCACATTTTTTTTTTAAATTTTTTTCTTCCCCAAGACACGTGGGCAGCAGCTGATTGGGGCCAAGGTGAACCAAAACCCGGGTTTCGTACATCCCTTCCTTCGTCCCGGAAACGCACCGGGGAAGGAAAAAAAAAAAAAACGAATCCGGCCATTTTTTTATGTGATTTTTTAGCAAATCCACCAAAAAAAAAATTTTTTTCAAGAAAAAGAAAAAACATCTCCAAATGAAATCAAAAAACGCAACAGAATCCAAGATTTACACGAATCAAGGGCAAATAGGAGGGAAAAAACCAGTTATCCCACCGATTTTCGACACCTATAAATAGAAAAATAGGGGAAAGGGAAGCAAAGCATCAATCGGAAAAAGAGACAGAAAAAAATAAGAGAGATTGGAGCTGTTTTTATTCAAAGTCGCGACCGCCGCCCCCCGCCCTTTTCAAACCCCCCACCTAGGGGGGTTTTCGATGGAAAACACCACCATCATCGGGTTCCTAATCCTAAACTTCGGAAACAACCCTTTTTCGACAAAAAAAGGAGTTGGAACCCGCCGCGAGGGAAACTTCCAGCCATTTAACTAAACCCGTCGACCCGACCCATGAATTTTGCACCCGTACCCCGGTAATTTAATTTTTTTCTTTATTTATTTTTTTTTATTTTTGTTTGTTTATTTTATAGTTCAAAAAAAAATAATAATAAGTTTTTTGGGAAAAATTTTAAATTTAGATTGTTTTTTTTTTTTGTTTAGTTTTTTGAATAGTTTTAAAAAATGAAAAAAATTAAAAAATTTATAAAAAAAATAAAAAATTCCAAAAAAATTTTTAAAAAAAAAAAATAAAAAAAAGGATAAAAAAAAAAAAAAAAATAGATAGATAATAAACAATAAAATGATAAAAAAAAAAAATAAATAACAAATAAAAAGAAAAATAAAAAAAAAATAAAAAAAAAAAAAAAAAAAAAATTAAAAATTAAAAAGGGAAAATTCCTAAAAAAAATAAAGAGTCATTTTTACACTTTTGAAAAATTTTCTTAAAAAAATCAAAAAAGGTTTTCCTTAAAAAAAAATTTTTTTCAAAAAATAAAGCTAAAACTTAAGCTTAGATTTTTTTTTAAAGTTTAAAAATAATAAAAAACGTAAATCCGAGGGATTTTCTAATTTTAAAATTTTAAACCAACCCCACTAAATTTTTTTTTTTTCAAAAGGCAATTACGGCTTGTTTGATCAGAATAATAGGTACGTGGCCTGTTTTTTTAGGTAACCTAAAAAAAAATAAAAAAAAACCCTTTTTTCCATATTAGAAAAAGTTATTTTAATCAATAAAACAAAAAATACAAAAAAAAAAACAAAAAAAAAAACAAAATAAATAAAAATAAAAAACATTTGGATAGGGGTTTTGATTTCAAAAAAAAAATAGTAACTTTAAATTTTAAAGGTTTTACCTTCAAGTCCAAAATCTAGTTTTTTTTTCCCTTTCCTCTTTCACAAAAAATGAAAAGAGGATCTCATTGACTATTTTGTCCAAAAAATTGGAATTTAATCTACTCAATTTTTTTTAATTCAATAATCTTTCCTAACTTTTTGTTGGGTGGCGCTCCAAAAAAAGAAGAAATTCCTATTCAAGTCAATGATTCATTTAGATAGATAGGTCTAATATAAATCGGGTTAGGAAAAAGAAAATAAAAAATAAAAAAAATTTTTAAATCCG
>JBBMOL010003774.1:0-13917 GCA_037954665.1 Laguncularia racemosa | reverse complement strand
AATTTTGCAACTCAAATCCGCAACACACAATTTTGGTTCAAATATGAAAAAACCCTAATCACGAAATTAACCAACACTTAATCCCTTCTCTCAACTTGTGCTCTGATACCAAAAATATGATGTGCCTAATTCCAAGCTTAAGCACAATCAAAGAATCAAGGAAAACTCCTCAATTCACAAAACGCAAACCGGTTCACTAGTAAGCAATTTCACGTGAACACCTTGTAGAATTTGATGGAAAATGGTTGTTCAAATGATATAATTGTAATCTCTAATGATAACTTAACCAAATAACCACAATAAGGCTTCAGAAACACGTGGAAATCAGATCAAAATGAAGCAACATAAACCATAAATTCCACTTCCCCTTTCAAAACCAAATTCACGCCAAATGCACTAAAAATGATAGTGAGTTCAATAACTAAAAGAATAATCAATCTTACAAGATTGATGTCCACGAATTAAAATAACCAATAAGCCCAAGAAGATTCAAATCTACCCTAGATATGACTCACTAGAGAAGAATGAACAACAACAAAGATGAATCGATATTACTCACGATTTCTCCTTGTTGCACTCGCCACAATTCCAACTTCTTGGGATTGAAATTGATAAGAGAATTTGGGAATTAGGAAACCCTAAGCCCTCTCACGAAATGTGAAGTGTTTTTTCTGAAAAATTAAGCCTCCTCAAACCCTCTCTTAAGCAAGTATTTATACTTGCTACTCCTAGGGTTAAAAAGTGCTCAAAATTACAAGTTTGCCACTTTTAAGGTGGCTAACCCTAAATGAAAGTTACAAAGAAATAAAAGTGTCCCAAAACCAAAATACAACCAAAATAGTTCAATAAAAGAAGAAATATATAAAATAAATGGTCTTCATGATGCCGGTCTTCTATAGGATCCATCGGCTCGGCTCAGCTCATCGCTGGTTCAGTCGGTCCATGGATAACCCACAAGTTGAGTCTGAGAGAGTTTATCCATTGCCCTATAGAATATGATAAGTGTGCCTGTTGGAAAACACAATACAAGAAATAATAGAAAAGATGTTAATATATAAATAATTCCGGGGTCGATCTGCTCAAAATGGGCCCTCAACACCAAGATTTGAATTCCTTTGGTTATTACCCTAATGATAGGTCTTGTCGGATTTTTTTTCCTATCACACCTCCACTATGATAGGAATAAAAATCGACAAGACCTATCATTAGGGCGAGAACTGAAGGATTTCAAATCTTTGGGATTGAGGGCCCATTTTGAGCAGATCGACCCTTATAATTATTTATATATTAACCTCTTTTCTATTATTTTTTGTATTGTGTTTTCCAACAGCACACTGATCATATTCTATAGGGCAATGGACAAACTCCCTCAGACTCAGCTTGTGGATATCCATGGACCGACCTGAACCAACGATGAGTTGGCCGATGGATCCTATAGAAGACCGTCATCTTGAAGACCATTTATTTAATATATTTATTCCCTTTTTTGAACTATTTTGTTGTATTTTGGTTTTGGGACACTTTTATTGATACGAACCACGCCAACCCGTGACGAAACCCAATACCAATACGTTCAGAAATTCGTTGCCTAAGATGCCCAAACACCTAAAGTGGAAACCGCGACCCGTTGTCTATAAGCGAGATAAGAACCTTGGTATAAAAACGAAGACACCACAATCGGGATGAAAGACCGATTGATAAGTCGGGATGAACGCCACGGAAATCAATCCGATAAGTTCGATTTAGTTCTTAAAGAACCAAGAGACGTGCCTCTCAAAAGTGTTTAATGTTCAAGATGTATGTTTTATTTTTCAAAACCCTGGGCTTTTACTAGGGTTAAATTCTTTTAAAAAAAGTCCAAACGACGTAGTTTGATAAGTGGGAAAAAAACGCGAAACAGAAAAGCGGGCCCGGGCAGGGGATACCGACGTGTACAGCCCGTGTACTTTGGCCGGCCCTTTCTGGCAATTTAGCAACATACTGCCCGTGTATTTGGCCGGATCTTTTGTGCAATTTGGCAAACATACAAGGGGCCCCTGCACTTTTGGGCGTGTATCTTTTTGTGGGTTTGCTTGATCCTACACGGGCGTGCCCTTGAAAAGTACACGCCCTCTTCTCCGTGTCGGTGTAACTTGTATTAAAAATAAGGGTCTTCTCTGGTTTTTCCAATCCGTTCCAACTTCATGTTGCACTAATCCTTTCCGCTTCATGGCAACCTTTTTCAAAACCCTTAAAGGGTTCTTGAATCGTTTCTCGATTTTTGTGATCGGCCAGGTGACACTTCAAAAGGGGTCTACTTTCTTCTTCCAGCTTGGCTCTTGTATGGATGCTATTCCCCCCTTTGAAAAGGATTTTTCCCCAAATTTTGCCGCATCAAATGGGCTTAGATCAGTAACATTAAAGTGACACTTATTTGGTACTTACCCGGTAATCTTTCTTGATGCATTTATTGAAGACTCAAGGATTTGAATTGGTCCATGCCTTAGGAAATAATTTAGATTCGTTTAAGGAACCTCTTTGCGCATGTGAACCCAAAACCCCAAATTTCCGGGTTTCAAAAACAGTTTGCGAAACCTTTTGGCTTATTTTTCCTACTGCCCCGCCCTTCGCCAATATTTAGCCTTCTCACGAAATTGTCTTAAAATGCATAAAAACTCACAAACTTGTTAAGTGGCAATGGAATAAAAAATAGGTCCAGTTTTTTAAAACCATACAATCTCAAAGGAAAAACAATGAGTAGTGCTATGAAAACCCCTATTATATGAAACCCCAAAAAGGTGGAAATTTCCCGGCCCTAATGTTGTTTATGTTTCCCCTAAAATTAAATTAAAAGTATTTTTAAATAAATTTTGTATAGTTTGTGGGTGGGATAGGAAAAATTGGTTAGTTCCCATTTTTAACATTTATTAACAATTTTATGAAATTTTAATTTAAAAACAATCTTTTTAGGAAAAACCTTTCAAAAATCCCCCCTTTAAGGGACAAACAATTTAAATTCATTTTAAAAATAAATTTTAACCATTTTTTAAAATCCACAAAAAAAAAAAAAACCACCACCACCAAAAAACCACACAAAACATACAAATCCAACTCAAAACCCCTATATTATAAACCAACAAAAACAAACAAATAAAAAAACTTTACTTTAATTTGGATCACCATAAAAACACACTCCCTTCCACCCTTTCTTACCCAAACACACACAAACATATCATCCTTTCCCCCCTAAACCCCTCCAAATTCACCACCTCCTTTATTCCTTTAAAACATTTTCAAACCTTTCAAAAAAACCACACACACAAAATTAAAAATTTCTTATACTAAACATTTTTAAAACCAGAAACAAACAATTCCTTATAACCTCTTTTAAACCCCGTTTCCAACAACTCTCTTTTCAATTCCCCTCCTTTTCATAAAAATTGACCCCCCTAACTTCCCTACACTCTTTCCCCTTTCCCCCCCTTTTTCCCTTTTACTTACTTTTATTCCTTTTTCTTTCACTTTTACTCTCCCTCCACTATTTTCATTAAAATTGGGGTTTTGAAACGACTGTTGAGCCAATTTCCCCTCTTTAAAACACCCTTATTTAAACTTTAAATTAAACCCCCTTTAAAAAAAACGTTTACTTTTAAAAAACCATCATGTACAAATTCAAAATCAATTCTTTCTCCCAATAACCATGACATCTTTATTATTTAATCAAAAAAACCCTCATCCTCAACCTCCCAAATCAACCCCAATAAGGCTTCTTAATCCCTCTTACCCTTCTTCCCATGCATTTATAGGGGATAGGGGCTAACATTTTACCCCCCCTCTAAACAATAAATTTTACCCAAAAATTTTTAAACTTCCCCCATATAACCCAACTACAAAATCTCCTAGATAAATCTAGAGAAATTATTTTTTGCAATCCTTTTTTCCTTCCCCGCAATTAATGTCTTTCACTCTGCCACAGCCCCTTCCATACACTCCCACATCACACATCCTCTAATGGGTTTTTCTTATTTCCCCCCTGTTTATCTATCATACGCAAAAATCATAACGTATTTTGACTTTTGACTCCCATTGCCCCTTTCCTTGGAATTTAAACATTAATGTTTTTCTAAAAGTGAAGAATGGGGTTCCTTTGTTACCATGAGTAAACCTTTCCTCGTTTCCCTTTTGGTTGGTGGGGTAAAGGTTTTTTCCTTTTCCATTGATTATTCTCTAATGGGATGCTTTTTCCCTGTTGCAAGTCCCATTACATACCCTCCTTTGTGCGGGTTTCTCTTTTTACCATGGGACATTCCTTTTTCATAAGCCTTAAAACATTTTTGGATTCTCTATTAACCCCCCGAAGAAAATTTTACATTGTGCTCCTTCCTCCTCTAATTCGCCCTAACAAGTGTTTTACTCCTTAAAATACTCATTAATCGGCTTCCCTCTAGAGTTTACAACTTGTTGTGCAATTCCGATAGTAATAGCAGGTACAAACCGCTTCTTCATCTTTTTCATTTTTCCCAAAGGGACTCAATAGGTGGTCCCCATCTTCTCCTATTCAACATTGTTGACCCCCACTATAGATAATCTAAAAATTCAAGGGTGCAAGTTTTCCCTTCTTTTCCCTATAGTTGTGAAAATCAAACCTATCTCCACCCTTTTCTCCCCTCTATGTCGCCTGGGATCATTCTTTTTGGGGAAAGGGGAAGGATCTTCATTTAGCTACTCAATTGATATCCTCTCTATTCCTTTCCCCCTTATCTCCAATCGCTATTTTCTCTTTCGACCACTATATCCTATATAACCCCCGACAAAAGGTCATCAAAATATCATCCGACATTTCTCCACCCTTCGGTCTCTCCTAGAACGACTCCCCCTCTTAGCCCTTGGATATGTTTGTGGATTGCTTAGTCTTTGCCCCACCATCTCATGAATTTTTCCCATTCCTTTTTGGGGAACATCCTTTCATTTTCCCCTAAACCCCTCAATTACTAACTGATAAAACCTTCCCTCTCCCTTCGGAGAATGTTGCTCGACATGTCCTGATAAAAGTTATACAAACATAAATATATTAAAATTAAACCCTCCGATACACCCCCTTAGTTTTTCGCTCAATGATGATATCATACGCAGGTTTTTCAAAAATAATGATGATATCAACTCGCCAATTTTCCTTTCTAATTCTTTGGAAAAAAACCCGAACTCCAAAATTTTCCCTTTCCCTTTTAAAATTCAAAACAACTTTTAAGGTTCGAAAATTTTTCCTCTTTTTTTTTATCCCAAAATTTTTTTTTGTCTCTTTTTTGCTTTTGATCAGTTTTTCTTTTCTTTTTTTTCTCTTCTTTTTTTTTTTTGGTCGTGTTTTTTACTCTTTTTTTTTTTTTTTAACAATCTCCTAGGCGATTTACACTTAAAAAGAATCAAACTACAAAATTAAATACGAAAATTTGATATGAACGTTTGGAGTTGGGTTTTTGATATTACCTTCTAACCGAATTCATTTTTTGACAAACCAAGCTTTGATACCAAAGATAGAACCACGCCAACCCCGTGACAAAACCCCAATACCAATACGTTCAAAAAAATTCGTTGCTTAAGACCCCGAAACACCAAAAGTGGAAACCGCGACCGTTGTCTTAAGTGAGACAAGAAACTTTTTAAAAAAACAAAGACCCCACAATTGAGATAAAAGGGGCCCGTTTGAAAATCGAGTGAACCCCAGAAAAAAATCGATAAGTTCGATTTATTTCTTGAAGAACCAAGGAGGTCCCTCTAAAAAAGTGTTAATGTTCAAGATAAAATGTTCTTCTTTGTTCTAAACCCAGGAGTTTTTATAGGGTTAAATTCGTGTAAAAGAAGCCCAAAAGACGTAGTTTAGTTAAGTGGCGTAAAAATCGCGAAAACAGAAAAAGCTGGGGGGGTGGGGATACACAGCCATGTAACCCCCTTTGTTTTGGGGCCGTGTACCTTTCTAGCAACCTTTGGCAACATACAGCCGGTATTTGGCCCCCGTGTACTTTTTGTGAAAACTTCTGGCAACATACACCCCCGTTATTTTGGCCTTTTGTTCTTTCTGTAGATTTGTTGACCCTACACGGCCGTCCCTTGAAAGTACACCCCCTCTTCATCCCGTGTCCGGTGTAATTGTATAAAAGAAAAGGGTCTTTCATGGTTGTTCCAACCATTTAACTTCATGATTGCACTACCCTTTCCCGGCTTCAGGAAAACCCTTTATCAACCCATTAAGTGTTCCCTTTGAAATTTTGCTGATTTCTTGTGATTGGTCCAGGCGGACTTAAGGGGGCCCACATTTCTTTTTTGGTTTGGCTTTTATGGATCTCATCATTTTTTTTTTGTAATTTCATGTAGGGTTAGCTACCTTAAAGTGGCAAACTTTAATTTTGAGCATTTTTAACCTTGGGAGTAGCAAGTATAAATACTTGCTTAAGGGGGTTGAGGAGGCTTATCATTTTGAGATTTACATTTCCCTTTACGTGAGAATTAGGGTTCTCCCTTGGTTTCCAAAATCTATAAAATTTCAACCCCAAGGTTTTTGAAATTATGGCGAGTGCAACATCTTGAATTGTGAGTTATATAATTTCTTTTTGTTGTGATTTTTTTTTTCTTCTCTAGTGTGTCAATTGGGGTTGAATTGAGTTTTCTTATCAGAAATACATCTTTTGTACACGATCTTGTGCAAATTTGAAGTATTTATCAATCTATTGGTTCTATTGAAGATTTCCCTGGGAAAAAGTGTTTACCTATTTAAAAGGGATTATTTTTTTTAGGTTTTCTTTTGTCAAATTGTGGATTATTTGCGGGATTATATAAGATTGGGTGTTGTTAGAAGGTTTATTAGTATGGTATTTAATTTTTCTTTGGGACTTTGGATTTTTTCTTTTTTCATTTGGGTTTCCGTCATTTTGCCCTTTTTTTTTTATCCGATTTTGCCTTGACTTGAGTAGTTTTTCTTAAGTTTTTTGGAGGGCTTTTAAGTTTTTTTTGGCACATCACATAGTTGCACCCATATCTTCCTCTCCTTAAAAGTGCCTTATGAAGTATTAAATGAAAAGTTGTTCGATATCCCATGTTGTGGCAGCTTGCAAAAAAGTTCTTGAACCTCTCCTAAACTCATGAAGAGTTGGGTTTCCCCTCTGTTTGATACCACAGATCTCTTTTTTTATCCCAAAATCAGATGGGGAAAAAATTTGTCCAGGAAGAGCTTCAGCATTTGCCCAAGTAGTTATGAACCGGGGAGGCAAATAAAACAACCAATTTTGCTTTTATACTTAAAAAAAAAGGGAAAAAAGGCCGAAACTTGATTTGATCGTGGATATTCCTTGCACCCTCATACTAGAACACACATTAAACTCTTTAAATGTTTGTGAGGTTCTTCTTCAAGACCTGAAAAGTGGGTAAAAAATGATCAAACCAGTTTAAATTTAAAATTCAAACCCAATTAGGATTTTGAATACAAAGTGGTTGTTGATTCCACCCGGTGCCCCAAATTCTTTTAATGTTCTTTCGGATTTCCATATTTTCTTTTTTTTTCAGAAAAAAGGAAAAGGGAATCAGACAAACCCTCCAAGTTCACTCCAAAAGGGATGAAGATGTTACGGTTTCTTTTCGACGCAGCTTAGCTTCTTTCATGTCTTTAAAAAGTCTTCTCAATCTCTGATTATAAGTGAGTTCACTGTTGAAAAGAACGATCATAAAAGAATAGAAATAAATTTGAAAACAATCCTCGGAAACGGCGCCAAAATTTGATGGGTATCGAATTAAAAAAATTTAAAAACATACCCCTAAACAATTACAAAATTTGTTAAAAGTGAGTGGGCGTATCCCAGGTTGGTTAAAATATATTTTTTTAAAAAGAAAAAAGAAAAAAAAAAAGAAGGGGGGTTTTTGTTTGTAAATCAAAAAAAATTAAAAATCAGTAATAAAATTTTTAATGTGGACCCAAACCAAAGGGAAATATTTAGTTTAATTCATAGAAATTTAAACATTGATGCAAATATTTTCTATTCTTTATTAAGATAAACGGGTTTTGGTTTTTACAAGATCTAATAACTATCTCTCCTTACTTTCTTTATAATCAAACAAGCTCTTTGTTTCTTTCTTATTGATTAAACAACCCTAAACAAGTTTAGGATTTAATCTATCAATTTGCATTAAAACAAGGAGACTACCAATTATGCCCGTAGATTATAAGATAAATTTTAAAAAAGTTATATTCTCCATAACATGAATTTAAACTATTATTTATAATCAAAAAATGTTTTTGTGTCACAAAAAAATTTGAACTTAAAAAAAATTAGGTCTGACTTCTAAATTTACAATATATTAACTTGTAATTGAATAGAAGAGCTCTAAAATTAAACCAAACTACAAAAAATAAAAACAAAAAATCAGAAGAATATAAATATTAAAAAAAAGAATAGAAAAAAAAAAAAATCAAATTGATTCACAATTTGAAAGAACTAAACTTTTTTGTCCTTTGGGTAGAAAAAACTGTTTAGCCACAAAATTCATCAGCAAAAAGAAATAAAAAGTGAAAAAAAAAATGAAAAGTCTTTATTTAAGGTGTTCCCGCTTTTCCATTCGGTTTCTTCGGGCCCCCAAATCCCTCCTTTTGGAAAATTAAGAGATATATAAACGAAAACCGAAAGATCTCCCGAACGGCCAAACTTATCATATAAAACGATCTTCACGGTTTTTTATACGGTCGTGTTTTAAACCCTGTAAGCTTTTGTTGGTTTTTCAAGCCAGACATAGGCCGTGTACTTTAACCGGTAAACTTCTGTTTGGGTTTTTCAAACCAGAACATGGCAGTGTATTTAATCGTGTAAGTTTGTTGGTTTTTCAAGCGACACATGGGGGGTTTGTTTTGGGAAATCACGCCCGTGTATTCCCTTTAGCCCGAGGGTAAATCCTTTACTTTGATCCAAAATTTTAGATGACTTCTCTAAATACTTTAATTTGCATCTTGACCCTTTTAAATGATTTATCACCATAATAAAATTAAGTAACATTTCCTTATGATTTCTATAAAATCAAATATAAATTAACAAAATTCTCTATAAAAATTGGTATAAAAAGGCTCTTCGCAGTCTATTTGCTCTTGCTCGGTAATGGGGCCTATTACGAAAAGGTTTGATTCCCTTTATCTCTTCGGGCCTATGGATGATTTCCTAAATTAATGGGTTTTCATAGTATTTCTAAAAAGTAAGGTGATAGGTCTAAAACATTGGATGTAGTAGAGGGGCGCCCATCTTTTTTGGTAACTCCACCCCTTTAAATATTGTTTTTTATGCACTTTAGAAATTTTTTAATGGTCTTTATTATAGGGAAGTTTCTATGATTTCCTGTAGGAAGCCTTTTTTTTACTGAGATAAATCCAAACTAGATCACCTAGTTATAAACTTGGCTTTCCTGTTTTTGTTGCCCTAAAGTGTCTGTTTCTTTGAGTTTTTTAAGATGTTAGAAGCCTTTTAATGAAACTTTTGAATCCCTTTTTCATGTTTACTCCACTCAAATTTTTTCCTTTGTTACCGAATTTGCTATTAAAAAACCCAAAGGGAAGGGGTTTGGATTATAACCATATGACTTCAAAAAGAAACTTTTGGTTAAAATATGAGTTGCCCATTATAAAGGGAATCAACAATAGATATGGTTGACCTATTATAAATGAACTCAAAAATAGGGGAACAAGTCCCAAACGATAAAATTTTGCCAACCCCCTACTCTTAGAAGGGACTAAGGTATGATTGACAACCTTTGTCTGGTGTCCATCTGGGGTTTCATGAGTACTATACATGAGTTTAGTACCAAATTTTTTCCCAAAAAGTCTTCTAAAAAAATGGAAACTTAGTTATTCAGACACTAGGGTTGGGGAAACAAAGTAATCATAGAATTTCTCTAATAAAAAAGATTAGCAAAAAAAATGCGTCATCTATTTTTTTGGCAAAGGGACGAAGTGTGACAATTTTTTTGAACGGCGACACTACCCTTATGGGGTCTTTTCCTCTTTGTTATCCCGAAGCCTAAGATAAATCCATGTTAATATAATCTAAGGTGTGTAGGGAGAGGGTAAAGGAATTATCCACCCCAACTCCCTTTTTCCCTTCACCCCCTTACAAGCCCACATCTCTCTAAAAATTGTAGACTCCCTTTTAAAAAATCCTTTAGTAGAATGTTCTTTTAACAACTTTTTTAAAATTTTTCTTTTCACCAAAATTCCTAGATACCCCTAGGATGAGCTTCTTAACCAAACAAATTTCCCCAAAAAGGGGCCCCAAGGATCTTTAAATTTTTCCACTTTGCACAAAAAAAAATCTACCATATATACCCTCTCGACATTCCCTCCAGAAAAATCGTTAAAATCAATTGCAGGCATTCATATGAAAAATATATTCCCTTATTAATTTAAACCCGCAACTTTTATTGTAGAGAAATGATAAATCATACCCAAGGACAAGGCATAGCTACAATATTTGTGTCCCTTTCTTTTATTAATCACATAGCAAAATCTTTTGGAATTCCACCCATTTAATGATAGGATAAAACCTACAAGACTTTTCACAGGGTAAGAGCAAAGGGTTACAAAAAATTTGGCGATGAGGGTCCTCTTTAAACAAATCGACCCTAAAAAATTTTGTTAATAACTTCGTTTATTATTATTTATTTTGCATTCCAACTGGTATACTTGTCGATTTTTAAGGGCGTTGGATAAAATTACTAAAGTCAAATTGTAAGTTTTCTGCCCACAAAACCCAAAAAATAACTAGTCAAAAAATTATTCAATTGAAATGAAGAATAGCTACTGAAGCCCCTTTCTATGGTAAATTTTTGTTTTGGGAACCAGCCCCCTTTTTTTTTGTATTGTAATTTGTATTTTTGGGAACCGGCCCCCTTAGTGTCATCTTTGTAATTTTTAGTACATTTTTTTCCCCAATTTCAGCAAGTATAAATACTTGCTCACTAGGGTTTTTTTGAGAAAACTTTTGATTTTTGACAAAAAAAAACACTTTATGCCATGAGGTTGTTCCTTAAATTAAAAATTTCTTATCAATTTCTTGTGAAATTGTGGCGAGAACCAACAAGAAGAGATTGTGAGCATTCAATCATGTTTTGTTTTTAACAAATTGTGTTTTGTGAGTCATATCTAGGTGAAATTTTTTGGTTTTCTTGTTCTCAGTGTTTAGGTTGTAATTTTCAAATTTTGGTCTTTCAAAATTTTTAAATTGCACTATGTAATTGCATGATTTTCTATCGAAATTTTACATACTTATTTTGGGATAGTTTATTTGGTTTTGGCTTAATTGGAATCAAATTTCATCCTTTTGAGTCCCCAATTTTTGGGAATTGATTTACATTTGTATTGGTTTTCTTGTGAATTTGGAATCAAGGCAATATAATTTGGTATTAGAGCAAGTTGTTTCATACAATTAGGTTCAGTGGCAATTTTAATTACGCCCCTTTGTGGAAATTTTTTTGTTTAATTCTTCAAATTTCTTTGTGTATTTGTAAATGGATCCCTTTAAGCACTCATAATTTGGTATCGAGCATGGTTTTTTAGAAGGTTAATTTTGTGAACTTCACTTGATTTTAGGGTTTTTGAATTGATTTTTGATCTGAATTTTAAAGTAAAAGGTATTAATTGTAGTTTGTGTTGTGTGGGAAATTTCTAGGGACAAAACGCATTTTTATAACCGATTTTGGATGATGATCCCCAAAATTTCTCAAAATTTTTCTTTATGTCTTTATTTTTAATAAAAATTTTTAGAATAACTTACAAATACAATGAAATTCTCCCTGGGATGCCAAATGTCCTACAATGTTGAGGACACAGAAAATTTTCAGGCGAAATGAAAGACCGTGCGATTGTTTTTCCCTTCCCGGGCATTGGTTCTGAAGACTTATTGATCGATTCCAAAAGCTAAGATACGAGCCTAAAGAAAAAAAAAAATCAATCCCAGCTCTAGGGGGCATACGGGGTCCAAAAAAAGGGGACATAGGGTGGGGGACCCAAGGCGAAGTTCGGGCGCCTTAAGCGGGCTTTTTTAATTCAAGGCCGTCGGCCCTTTGGGGGCCTAAATGTGGCCCCGGCCCCTTCGACATTTTTTTTAGACATGTATAAAATGTGTTCTTTGGGTTTTTTTAAAGGGTAGTATATTTTGGTTGTAAGCAAACACTTTGAGCGTTTTTTGGTGTGAAACCCTTTTGGGATTTCTTGAATATTGGGAATTGATTTCACTTTATTTTGTTGTTCTTATCAAAATTTTGGTTTTATTGAATTTTTGGGGAGATTGTTTATTGATTTCTTGGAATTCTTTTAAACCCTAGGATGATTTATAGAACGTAATCTTATCGTTTTATGATTTTATTACAAATTTGTTTAAATTTTTCAATCTTGGCTCTATAAATTGGTAATTTTATCCATATCCTTTTATTTTTTTATTAGTACCAAAAAAAAGAAACCCTCAAATTGTAACTTTGATTGTTATTGACGATTTTTATTTGTGTGAAAAGGATTCCATTTTCGTTCCGTGTCTTTGGTATTGAGCATTCCAAATTGTAAATTTGGGACGGGGGCTATCAAATTGTATCATTTTGGGTTTAGAGAGAAGGATTCGTAAAAGCAAGGTTGGGTTATAAGGATTCAGAGCAAAGGATTCTATCAGCGTAGGTTAAATCGGTAAAGGGTTTTTGAAACTCAATCAATTGTAGTTTTTTTCAAAATGTTGTTTTTTGGGAAATTTGGGAAAATTTTTTTGTAAGTATTGCTGTGAATTCGATTGTTGGGGTTGAATTTGTGATGGGCTGTTGTTGAGAATTGGGGGGGTTTTGTGAATATCTTTGTTGAAATTTATTGTTGGGGGTTGAATTGCTGTGAATTGGGGTTTTGGGGGTTTTTTGTTGAGAAATTGTGTTCTTGTAAAACTTTGTTGAAAATTTGATTTTAGAGATGTCGTCACTGGAAATGTTCATAACAAAAACAAAGGGGAAAGATGCTGAAAGGGGGGGAGGTTGTGCTAGGGTTTAGTTCAATCAATTAGAAAAAATTAGATTGATTATGAAGAGATTTGGGGGTTAGGGATTGAAAAAGCCATCGTGGTCAAGGGAAATTTGGAGGGACATTTTAGTGGTGAATTGATGCTGGTAGTGAAAGGGTAGGAGGAATAAAGATGAAGGGGTAAGGGGATTGAAAATTAAATTGAAAATTCCCCTTTCATGGTAGTGTAACCAAAGGAAATTCCCAAAAAAGGGTGCCAGGGTTTTAGAAAGGTGTTTGAATGTTATGGTAGATGAGCGAATAAGGTGAAAAAGGGGTCTCTAGCATTCTTGAATATGTAGTCTAGGGTGGGAAAATTATAAATGAGAGAGTAGGGGTGATGAGGGAAAGTCGTTCATGGGCTTTGATGAAAGGTTGATAAGAGTAGATTTGGCCAAAAAAATAAAAAGAGATGCTGATGGAGTTGCAATCCCTTTAAGCGGGTAGAAGAGCATGAAGGTATGGAAGGAGTTTGAGACACTAATGGCGAGATGTGATATTAGGGAATCATCATATGAATTTAGCTTGTTTCATCAATGGGTTTTAAGTAGACATTCCCCTGTAGTGGAATCCAGCATTATCAGACTCTTGAGGATGTGATTAAAATTTGAGTTTGGGTTTAGCGGCATTAGCACAGGCGGGATCAGAAATCATATCACCAATAAGTCAGATGTGGTGAGGGGAGAAGGAAAGGAAGTCGTGTGAGGTTGTTGACCAAACACAACAAAAGGCGGGTATCAAATTTTAAATGTTTAGGGTTGGCCATATTGCTTCCAATGTCTAAATAAAAGGGGTTTGGTTTAAAAGGGGGGTAAAATTGGGGGGAAGAAAAACAGAAAAGTAATGAGGAGAAGAAGAAGATGAAGAAAAAATTTTAGCGAAAT
>JBBMOL010003773.1:0-13917 GCA_037954665.1 Laguncularia racemosa | reverse complement strand
GTGTGTATGTTTGGCCAGAGTTGCACAGAAGATACACGGTCAAATGTTAACAACGGCGTGTATGTTGCCAGACTGTGCACAGACAAGATACACGGCCAAAGTACTACGCCGTGTACACAGGCGTGTATCCCTGTCGCCAGCTTGTTCTGATTCGCCAGAAGTTGCACAACAATACACGGTCAAGTACACGGCTAGTACACAGCTGTGTATCCCCTGTCGGCCAGCTTGTTCTGTTTCGCGTTTTTATGTCACTTAACTAAACTACGTCGTTTTGGACTTGTTTTTACACGAATTGTAACCCTAGTATAAAAGCTCCTAGGGTTTAGAACATTGGAGATTAGACATCGTTGAACATTAAACACTTTTGAGAGGCACCTCTCTTGGTTCTTCAAGAACTTAATTCGAACTTATCGGATTGATTTCCGTGGCGTTCATCCCGACTTATCAATCGGTTTTCCATCCCGATTGTGGCGTCTTCACTTTTATACCAAGGTTCTTGTCTCGCTTATAGACAACGGGTCGCAGTTTTCCACTTTAGGTGTTTGAGCGTCTTAGGCAACGAATTTCCGAACGTATTGGTATTGGGTTTCGTTACGAGTTGGCGTGGTTCGTATCAGATTTGTTAATCTCATAACCTATGGATCTATCAAGAACGATCGACACCTCGACCCTTTATCTATAAACAAGACAAGAACCTTAATATAAGTGATAATGCGACAATCAATTATGAAACGATTGATTGATAAGTTTTAGATAAACTCAACAGATTCAAATTCCAATAAGTTCAATTAGTTCTATCAAGAACCAAAGAGAAATAACACTCAATTTATGAATAAACTTTTCTAAAAGATTTTTACAAATGAATGTGTGATGACTATTTATAGTCTCATAACAAAAGAGTACACAAGACATCATAAAAAACCCTAATGCGACTAAGGAAAACAATATACGCCGATGGCCTAAAGCTATCTAAAGCCGACCTACATTTACTCCTAAGCCATCGGCTTTGAGTTAATTTTCAACCAGCCTTTATTATATGTAAGCCATCCATCAATGCATTTTTACGCCAGCCACTTTAGGTCGGTGACCTTCTCCAAAGCTGGCCATTTAGGCGGGCATAATAATTTTCTTTCCACTCTACTTTTCTCTCATTACTCAATGTTCTTCCTATCTTTTCACTTTCTTTTAACTCAAACTCTCTCCTTTTCTTCTGCAATAGAGCTTAGTTTAATTTTTTTACCAACTCCTTTTTTTTTCATTTCGTATCAGAACAATCAGGTTTGTCAGGTCGCCTATCTTGTTATTTTAATTACTTTTTCCTAGATCAAGGGTTTAAATAAAAAAAAATCGTTCTTTAAATTTTGAATTGTTGCAAGTAGATTTGAATTTGACTGTTGTTAGTGTTGAAAGGAATCATACATACTTCCTCATGAGATTAAGGAATTGCATTGAAATTTTAGGATTGTTTTTCTTAAGGACAAGTAAAAACTTAAGTATGGGGAAATTTGATAATTTGCAATAAAACCCTTAATTCTAGGATGATGTGGACTCTTTTGTTGATATTTTAAGTAAAAAATCATTTAGAATTGCACTTATTTAATTAAATTGTTGATTTTAAGCAAAATGGAGATAAAGGCAATCAAATCAAGCGAAATTGAAAAAAAAAATTTGAGATCCATGTACCCCATAGCAATTGCATATATTCAAGATCAGAAGCTACCACGTCCTTTACCATGCCCTGTATGGAGGGGCATATGGAGAAGACTGTTGAACAAAAAGGTATATGCCCCATGCCACACCCTATATCCAAAGATGTATTCACCTAGATCATGTACAGAGTGTTTTATAACCCTTACCACAAGGTGTAGTGAAGGGCATATCAAGTCACGTGCCTTTGATTTCTTTTAATTCTGTTGACTTTAAAGACCCTATAGATATATCATTAGTGTCCATAATAGAGAGGAGGCTAAAATGAGACAGTAGCTAGGTTTTTTTAGAGAAATTACAATTCAATTACCAAGAAAAAGAACCATGAAGATTCAAGATTGAAGACAATTGATTTTCAATTCAATAGGTTGTAATCTTAAATTCTAGTTTATCTTCTAAATCATCTATTTTCTTTATTAATACTATGGAGGAGTAAACCTTAAAATTAGGTCTTATTTAATTAATATTTTATCATCTAAAGTGAATTTATTCTTAATATATTTATATTGATGTTCTTATGTTCAATTGCTTGTTCTGTAATGTTTTTCTTAGATTCATATATTCAAAGTATGAATTTATGTTTGATATCATCTAAGCCAATTGAGAAATTGCTTTTTTGATTAGATCTATGTAATTGATGAGGTTTTGCTTGTAATTCTAGAGATAGGATAGCAAAAACCTTCTGTTTTATGATTGCATTGTTGAAGATGTTATGTTCTCATGCGATCTTATGTTGCTATTGATTGAGGAGAGATCTTAATCAATAAATTTAGGATTAGATAAGTTAATTGACTTGTGAGAGTAGTTAGCTTGAATTACAAAAATCTACAACATAAGAACTCATTAATAATAGTTCTTGGATTCAATAATTCATATGATGAAATAGAAATAGAAAAAGACCTAGGTTACCTTGATAATTGAATTAAATCTTGTTATTTGCTTTAGTTATCTCTACTTATTCTTAAGAGAATTATATTAATTGCTTAATTAATAGTTTAGGCTTTTGTTGGTCCCATTAAATTAAACAAGAGGGGGGTGAATTGATTAAATATTGAAAATTTTAATTTTTCTCAACTTTGTAAAAACACTATTGAATGGAAATTCTAATGGCGTAAGCAACAAATAAACAATAAGCATGCAATTATATAAAAAAATAGAGAGAGAGAGAAAATCATGCTCAGCAATGTATAAAGGTTCCACTTTATGCGTACATCCTCTCTTCCAGGCCCATGCTGGGGACCCGGTTATCTCTACTGGTTAAGTTTCACTATACCAAAAATCAAATTGAGAGTATAAACACTTCAACACTTTGGCAAAGTCTCACTGCTGAGTCTCCTTAACTTTCAAACTAAGTTAATCACTTAACTACAGTGATAAACAACTCTCAATCACTCACAAGAACAATCAAATAAACAAAGAAGAGAAATAAAGTATCCTCTACAATTTGGTTCAATAACAATTAAATAAGAACTCTTTTGTGCGCCTTTTGAAGGATAGCAAGATGAAGATTTTCTGCTCGTGTTCTTGATTGATCTTCATAAACTTATGAAGCTTCTTTCTCTTTTATAGAAGAAGAATAATGGTAAGCTAGCAAAAAAACACAACAATAATTTAAATTTTGAATAACTCTTTTGATAGAAATGACCAAGATTTCGTCTTAGATATTTGAATTTAAAATCTGGATAATCTTCAATAGAAATCCGTCCTATGATGTGTATCTTCTTATTACAGAGATCTTTTCTTGGATTTGAATATCTGAAAAACTGGATAAACTTGAAAGATAAATTTGTTGAGATTTTTCTTAATGAACTTCAAGAGATTTCATAATATCCCTCATGTTGTGAAGCCTTATCTTCTCATAACAACCATATCTTCATTGTAGATATATCCTTATCTTTGTAACAACTTAACCTTATCGTCCTTAAACATATATCCAAGAATAAATTATGAAGAATTTCTGGAAAACATCTCTACAACATACCAACAAACCAGCAATCAAAATTAAAGTGGAAAACAAATAAATTTAAAATAAATTTTTTGATAAAAGCTTGAAGTGATGAAATCCCCAAGATGATAAATCCCACTTTAGTGAAACACATCAAGTATATTATCTAAATATACTAGACAAGTGGAGCTAGGCCATGAAAAAATTATAATAACATGAAATTTAATTGTTTTCTTTGAATCTAAAAAAATTCTTGTTTGGACATAAAGGTTCTAAACATGCTTCTATCGAGCATATACTTCTTCCTGTTGAAGATTCTGAAATAGCTTCTATCTAGAACCACATACTGCTCGTGCTATCCTAAAGGTTCTATTAAAACCTCTGAAACAAAATCCTACAACGTCTTCTTATAGCGAAGGTTCTGAAATAGCTTCTATCTAAAAACTTCATACTTCTCTCTTGTTTTAAAGGTTCTAAAAGAACTTATGTCCAACTATTAACAAGATTAAGGACTTTTACAAAGTATCCAGAGGTTTTGAAATACCTTCTATTACTTTATTTTTATTGAAAACACTTTTGTTAAATTTCTGAAACACCTTCTATCTATCTCAAAAGTCCATTAAACAACTTCCATATAATCTAAAAATCTTGTACTCGAGAATAAACATACTAAATATTTTAATCCTCTTTTGTTATCATCAAAACTAAATTAGAGAACTTAACATTCTCCCCCTTTTTGATGATAACAAAACATCATTTTTTCTTAACATTATTCGAAAGAGATACAACAAGACTTCTACAGATCAAACATCCACAATTAGATACAACAAGATTTTTGCATATCAAACACTCACAATAGCATATATTCACAAGCTTTATCAATCATTCATCAATTACCAATCATATTATTTGCCATTCTCCCCCTTTCTGTTATCATTAAAAAAATAAATCCCCCCCTCAATTAACGCATAAAATGGATAAAAGAATTAAGACTGAAAAAAAAAATTTAAATTAGAAGGAAATGAAAGTCTTGACCAAAAATAAATGTTTGGATCACTACATAAAGAAAAGTAATAATGAAACTAAATTTTTCTGGTGGATTTTCTTGGTGAATTTTTGAAAGGACGAGATTTGGAAGGAATTGATTTTTCTGGCGAGGAGTTTAAATCAATTACATGTGCTCCTTTACGAACATAATCTAGAAAGTGTTGGGATAAAAACATTTGGATTTCTCTTTGCAGATTCTTCACAGCTTGGATAGAGTGATAAGATTTAGAGCCTATACTCTCAAACCAGGAAGTAACCAGATCTCCTATCTTCTTCATCTGATTTACCAGTTTATCAAAAGCAACCACATTATGGTTAAAATCACTCTTGACCCTGCTGCTAAATTCATCATAGAGAATCCTAAAATGTTTGAATTTAGTAAGAATTTCTTTAGAACTTCCTTTAATCTATTTTTTGCAGAACATCCATCCTTCTATTATTAGAAGTTTGAAGAGAACTTAACTCCTCTTTCATTGTAGTTGAAGGGAAAATTTCTAACACTGTCAACGTTTTCAGAACCCAATTTGGACGATGATCCAAATTGCTCATATTTACCTTATGCCTTTATTTCTAATAAAAATTTGAGAATAATCTTACAGTTACAATGATAATTCTCCATGGGATGCCAATATGTCCTACAACTTCCGTTGGACACAGAACATTTTTCAAGATGACAATCAAAGACCCGCCGCGATTGTTTTCCTATTTCGAGGCATTGGATCATGAAGACTTATGTTATTTTGTATCTTGTAATTGTTTTATGAACTATTTTGGTTGTATTTTGGTTTTAGGAAACTTTTATTTCCTTGTAATTTTCATTTAGGGTTAGCCACCTTAAAAGTGGCAAACTTGTAATTTTGAGTACTTTTTAACCCTAGGAGTAGCAAGTATAAATACTTGGTTAAGAGAGGGTTTGAAGGATTATTTTGGCAGAATAGAGAGGTCATATTCACGTGAGAATTAGGGTTCCTAATTGTCATTAGACTCTTATCAATTTCAATCCCAAGTGTTGAAATTGTGGCGAGTGCAACACCTTGAAATTATGAGTAGTATCAATTTCATTTTGTTGTGATTTCTTTTCTTCCTTAGTGTGTCATATCTAGGGGTGAATTGAGATAGTTCTTGGATAGATTTGCTTCTAATTGTTGTCGAATTTTTGTGTTTAATTAAGATCTTTTGCAATTGAATTCGAATCATCTTTGAAGAATTCCTCTTGAAAACATGATTATCACTTGTGGAAAGGAGTTCTTAGAATTGAAGTTTTCTTTTGAATTTGTGGATTATTTTCGTGGGTTTATATGTGATTAGGGTGTTGTTAGAAGAGATTAACATTGAGGTTTCACAATTGCAACATTGATCATTTGGATTTCCTTGCATCTTCATTAGGGTTCACGTGAATTCTTGCCCTTTTGGAGCTGATTTGTTGTTGATTTGAGTTAGCTTTTTCTTGAGTCTTTTAAATGTGCGTCTAAGTGGATTTAGGCACATCAGTAGTCCTTACAATTTCTATCATTTCATTTTTCATTATATCTCTGATGGCAGTCTTCAATTCCTCCACATCAAGTTTTCCAATATCATCTTTTGTCCAACATCCTCCTACCTCAGTTTCTTCTAACTTTCTCTATTTATTATGATCAGGAGCAAGTTCTAGCCCAACCTCTAGAGCTCCTTCTTATCCTGTAGCAGAAGAGATTCCAACTAGAACTTCTCTTTTCTTATGCCTTTTATGTACATAATGTGATCCATCATTTACATACCAAGGAAAATCCTTTACAAATATGGACATATAATGGAATTGATGTGCCTAAAACCAAGATTAAGCACAAACAAAAAAAAACCCAAATATCAACCTCGAAAGACAAGATCAAATTCGTTTCAAAGGCAAGACAAATTGCATGAAACCTAATTGATGGATGATGAATCAAATGATAAAATCAAGGAGATGAAATCCACAAAGATGATAATCCTCAATTGAATCAATTAACCAACTTAAATTCCAAGAGAATCCCAATCAATAATACACAAATTTAAACCATGATCCTCCTCAAAACAAAGAAATTCTACGCCACAAGTATAATGACAAATTGATGGTATTAACAAGTGCTAAAAACCAATCAATTATGAAATGACAATTTGATTACAAATGCAATCAAAATATGTCCAAGAAGACTTCAATCCAACCTTAGATATGACTCACTAGAGATGAAAAGAAACACAACAATAAGAAATTGATATAACTCACAATTTCCCCTTGTTGCATTCGCCACAATTCCAATTCTTAGGATTGAAATTGATAAGAGAAAATGAACTAGGAAGAACCCTAATTCCCACACGTAAAGTGTATGTTCAAATATGAAAAATAGCCCCCTCAAAACCCTACTTAAGCAAGTATTTATACTTGCTCCCTTTAAGGTTAGGAAGTTCACAAAATTACAACTATGCCACTTTTAGTGTGGCTCGTACTAAAAGACAATTACAAGCAAATGGAAGTGTCCTAAAAGAAAGATTACAACATAAATAGTCCAAAGAAATAATTATAAATAAAAATAGTCTTCATCATGCTAGCTCTTCCATAGGATTCGTCGACCCAACTCATTGCCGGTTTAGGTCGGTCCATGCATAACCCACAAGCTGAGTCTTAGTGAGTTTATCCATCGCTTTGTAAAGCATGATAGGTATGCGTGTTGGAATATATAATACATGAATAAGAGAAAAGAGGTTAGTAAACAAATAATTCCAAGGTCAATGTGCTCAAAATGGGCCCTCATTGCCAAGATTTGAAATCCTTTAACTCTTGCCCTAATGATAGGTCTTGACGAATTTTGATTCCTATCATCTCCTCGGGCCTCAAAAAGATTTGTGCTCAAATCTGATAGATCAAATGCAGTAGAGACTCTATTTCCTCTTAGTAAGCCACCTAAAGAAGTATGACTGTAGAATCCTAACATCTGAAATACCATAGGGGGTGATTGTTTTCTCTCCTCCATTTCTAGGATGTATCTCATCTGCAACATAAATAATGTTCCATTATCCACTAAAGTCACCCCTGTATCAACCCGTTCCATTGAAACCGTTTTCTCCTTTTCTAACTCTTATGTATGTCGTTGATCCTCATGGTCTTCTAATGGTTGGCCCAATTGCTCATTGCCCTCTGAAACCGCTGAAGGTGAACACAACTATCTCTCTAATGATAGGCTCATTTGACTCTGACCCTTAGAATCCTCTAATGGTTTACTCAACTGCTCATGAGCCTCTAGTACCTCTGAATGTGAACATAAATACCTTTGAATAATTTGGTTCTCTGGTAGTCTACTCATCTGATTATGATCATTAGGATCCTCTAATGGTTTGCACATTTGTGTCTGACAAATTTTGTGCTCTAAGGGTTAGCTCATGTCACTAGAAACCTCAGGTACCTCTAAAGAGTTGATCATGTGGCTATGATCCTCAGGTATCTGTGATGGTTGTCTCATCTATCTTTGCATATTCTGGACCTCTGATGGCAACATAAGGTTTAATACTATATGTTTACCATCCTTTTTGAACATATAAGTATTTCTATGCCCATCATGTAATACCATCTCGTCATACAACTATGGTCTACCAAGCAATATGTGGGATGTGAACATAGGAATAATAACACATTTAAGTTCATCACAGTATTTATCCCCTATACTGAAGGGTACCTTAGCCCTTTGGGTCACACAAAGACCATTCTGATCATTCAACCAATGTAATTTATACGGTTCAGGATGTGGAGTAGTAGCAAGTTTTAGTTTTGATACTAATGACGCTACTACCACGTTGGTACAACTACCACCATCAACTATAAGGACACATAAATTTCCTTGTACCCTACAAGAGGTATGGAACAAGTTTTCCCTTTGTTCTCCATCCTTAGTGGCAAATGTAGCCAATGTTCAGTGCAATACATTAGTATAATGAAACATCTCACTAAACATGATTGTGTTCAAAACCAACAACATAATAATTATCCTCACACTTCCATGTTCAAGTACACAACCAAGCTAAAAGTGAAGTACACTTAACTACTTTCAAGTAGATAAAATTAAATTCAACTACAAGTGTTTAAGTAACTAGTTCAATTACTTTCACACTTTAATGACTTGTTTGAATTTTAAATTCTACTACTCAAAACCTTTCTTTCTTGTTAAGGTTTCACACTATAATAAATCACAAATTGTAGCACCTTAACACAAGCACAAATGCATAACTCCACTGTCACAAAACTCCCTTGGTTACAGTTCCACCACCAATCACGCCACTAGTAACAATTCTCTAATCAACACACACAAAACCACACTAAAAATACACACACACCCTTCACTAACTTTACAAAAATACAACACCACACACATACACCTTCAAGTCATGGAGCACTTCTCCACTTCCACACAAGTTATCAACCTGCAACTTACTCTACATACACATACGATGCACTCACTTTTAGCAACAATAATAATACTTCAAATGTATCACTTCCTTGCCTTAACACACACAACACTTCTTGTTGCAACCCCTTACACCGAAACATCACAACAAAGGTAGCAAGCAACAATTCAAATAATTCCACTAATTGCAACCTTCTCCATAAAAGGTAAGACAATTTAAATTCAAACAAGAATCCTTAATGCTACTTAATAACTACTTCAAATTAATGGATGTGTTTGAATTCAAATTCTACCATTCACTTTCCTTTTTCTTGTCTTGACTTCTTACTACTTAAATACACAATTGGCAGCAATTATACACATTCACAACACACCATTCACCGCCGCACAAAAATCCCTTATGTTCACGGTTAACAATACTTCACGCCACTAGCACAATGTTCTTGACAACACATACAATAACCAACACCAAATGTATACAACATTTACTAAATTAACAAGGATATAACACCAAATACACTCTTCAAGCCATGACACACTTTCACTTCCACAAGCTACAACCAAAACCACAACTTCTATACAAGATAAGGCAGCTCACTTTCAAATTCAAAAAAGAGTTCAATAAGTACACAATTCCACAAATGGTAAGAAGCTATTTCAAATTCAAATGAACACACAATTAATCAATCACTTAATGTGTGTTTTGAAATTCAAATTTCCTCCTTAACTCACACCTCAATTCTGAATTCAAATATGAAAATACAAGTGTTACTCCTCCACTCTTCAAAAAAATTTACACAACACAAATCCACTTCACTAACTGAACACTACTCTCAATCCTTCACGATTTGCTTCAAAATTACTACACAATCACGGCCAATAATCAAAGGAAGCCAAGAGTGTTCAAATCTCCAAGTATACAACAATTAAACAACAAGATGGAACTTCAACAACACAAGGAATAAAATGCAACTACACTTCACAATTTAGGTCAATGTGAATTCAACACCCCTAATTTCGAAATCTCAATTGCAAAATTCAATCAACCCCCTTCTCAAAACATCAAGCTCTGATACCAAAAGATGATGTGCCTAAAACCAAGATTAAGCACATACAAAACCAATTTAAAAGACAATCAAACTAGTCTCAATCACATGAACAATGGCATCAATTTCCAATGAATGTAACCAATTCTTCAATTAAGATGTGTTCAATCTTAAATCCAAATATGATACAGCTCTGATACCAAAAGATGATGTGCCTAAAACCAAGATTAAGCACATGCAAAACAACCCAAATATCAACCTCAAAAGATAAGATCAAATTTGGTTCAAAGGCAAGACAAATTGCGTGAACCATAATTGATGGATGATGAATCAAATGATAAAATCAAGGAAATGAAATCCAGAAAGATGATAATCCTCAATTGAATCAATTAACCAACTTAAATTCCAAGAGAATCCCAATCAACAATACACAAATTCAAACCATGATCCTCCTCACAACAAAGAAATTCCACGCCACAAGTATAATGACAAATTAATGGTATTAACAAGTGCTAAAAACCAATAAATTATGCAATGATAATTTGATTACAAATGCAATCAAAATCTATCCAAGAAGACTTTAATCCAACCCTAGATATGACTCACTAGAGATGAAAAGAAACACAATAATAAGAAATTGATATAACTCACAATTTCCCCTTGTTGCACTCGCCACAATTCCAATTCTTGAGATTGAAATTGATAAGAGAAAATGAACTAAGAAGAACCCTAATTCCCTCACGTAAAGTGTATGTTCAAATATGAAAAATAGCCCCCTCAAAACCCTACTTAAGCAAGTAGTTATACTTGCTCCCTTTAGGGTTAGAAATTTCATGAAATTACAACTATGTCATTTTTAGGGTGGCTGGTCCTAAAAGAAAATTACAAGCAAATGGAAGTGTCCCAAAAGAAAGATTACAACATAAATAGTCCAAAGAAATAATTATAAATAAAAATAGTCTTCCTCATGCTAGCTCTTCCATAGGATTCGTCGGCGCAACTCATCGCCGGTTTAGGTCGGTCCATGAATAACCCATAAGCTAAGTCTTAGTGAGTTTATCCATCGCCCTGTAAAGCATGATAAGTGTGCTTGTTGGAATATACAATACATGAGTAAGAGAAAAGAGGTTAGTAAACAAATAATTCTAGGGTCAATGTGCTCAAAATGGACCCTCATCACCAAGATTTGAAATTCTTTAACTCTTGCCCTAATGTTAGGTCTTGACGAATTTGATTCCTATTAGGAATACTTCCTTACCTATTCTTTTTAATTTCAAAGGATCAAAAGAGCTAAGGGCAGAGCAATTCTCTTAAACTCAAACAATTTCATTAAAACACTCCCAAAAGCTAAACTTTCCTTTTTCCTCCATATTTGATCAACTATCCTCGAAACCATGTCCAAATTCTTTCTATAAACCATTGCATAGATAATCTATGCATGTCCAATGGACATAGAAGTTGAACTTCCTTTCCTTGGACAAATACACTTAATTGGAATTTTATGTATTATCTTAGGAAATAACTCGAAATCCATTATCATGGCTTCTTTACCATAATCCATTTCTAGACCTCCATTAACAGCAGCAAATAGTTCATTCCTAGGTAAATTCAGTACTTCCACATCATCATTAACATCATGCATTTGAAAAGATTGAATCACATCATCTCTAGTGATTCTGATCTCTTGATTACAAACCCTAGAAACTAACACATTGTCTCTAGAACATTTCAGATTTCCATAAAACTCCTTTATGCATTCCCCCATATACTAGACTTTGTAAAGAACACAAATTTATACACCCTATCGATTCTAATAGCTCATTCCAATAAAAACCATTACTCATAAAGAAGTTAAAATCGATAAAACTGCATGGACAAACTTCATTCATTTTTTGTCCTACGGTAATGTCCAATGAAGGTTTTGAACTTTATCCTCTACCTTTTCTAGAAGATTTCTTAAGTGCCTTTAACATTCTTCATTTGATCTTTTCTTTTCTTTTCCTTTCTTGGTAAGTGAACTACTCTTTTTCTTTCCCACACTCTTTTTCGAAGAACCAAGAATAGAAGCAAAGTTAGTTAAACTTTGGTTTTCTTCCATTATAGGATCTATAGTAGGTTCTTGAGCGTTTTCAAACAACTCGTCGTAGATCACAAGTAGAGCATTTGAGGATTTTGTCTTGAAAGATTTTTGTTTGATTCTCTTGGATTTTTTTGGTGCCATTTTTGGGTTTAAGTTTGAAGATTTGAAAAAAAAAATTCAGAATTGAGGAAGGTGAACTATTGAGCAAATGAGAGAGAACAAATAAATGGCGGTTTAAAAGAAGAAATTTAACCACACATAAATGCACATTTTGGGTTTTTCTTTTCTCTAAAAATTAAAAGAAGAGGAGTCTTTATAATTACACCAAAAGGGAAAGAAAATTAAAATTCACAAAATGGATTGCAAATTCCCATTTCAT
This sequence comes from Laguncularia racemosa, assembly GCA_037954665.1. NCBI lineage: Eukaryota > Viridiplantae > Streptophyta > Magnoliopsida > Myrtales > Combretaceae > Laguncularia > Laguncularia racemosa. The sequence goes on along the minus strand of JBBMOL010003773.1, from coordinate 1,301 downwards.
TCCTAATAAATTCAAATTTTAATTTTTCAAGTAGTTTAGTAAAAATATCTGCAAATTGATTTTCAGTCAGTACAAATTCAACATTTATATTTCCATTTTTCACATGATCTCTAATAAAGTGATGCATTATTTCTATATGCTTTGACTAGAATGATGTATTGGATTTTTTGTTAAATTTATTGCACTCATATTATCACATTTAATTGGCACATTTTTAAAGTTCATTCCATAACCATTTAATTGCTGTTTTATCCATAAAACTTGAGCACAATAGTTACTAATAGAAACATATTTAGCTTCAACTGTAGACAAGGCGACAGAATTTTGTTTCTTATAAGACCAAGAAACTAATTTGTCACCTACGAATTGACAAGAACCTGATGCACTTTTTCTATCAATTTTACAACCCGCATAACCTGTATCAAAATATCCTATTAAATTAAAATTTTGATTTTTAGGATACCATATGCCTAATTTAGAAGTATTTATTAAACACTTGAAAATTCGCTTAAAGGTTGATAAATGTGTTTCTTTTGGAGCACTTTGAAATCTTGCATACAGACATGCACTAAACAAAATATCAGGTCTAGATGCAGTCAAGTATAGCAAGGATCCTATAAGACTTCTATAAAGTTTTTCACTTACCTTCTTTCCATTTGAGTCAGAGTCTAACCTTGTTGAAGTGCCCATAATGATGTGCCTTAATAATTTAAGCACATGAACACAATCTAATTGGAGAATTCAACAAGACAAAATCCCCAAATTGGCTTGAATATAGTCTCAATGGAGTGAATCCAATTTTGATGTATTACAAAGGAATTCCAATACCAATCAATTACATATAAAAATGCAATTCCAATCTCTAAAACTGCTTTGCAATCTTAGCAATATAAACCCTAATTTGGCGTGAAACAACAAGTAGGAAAATCAGCCAATTATCACCAGATATTACACAACTAGCAATAAAAGGATAAAACTTAGAAGATCTTGATATTACTCACAAGAAATTCCAAGCCAAACTCACCACAATTTCCTAGAAAATTGATAAAAGTGGATGCTAGGAAGAGGGACTTTCTCACACAGCAAAAAATTGTATCTTTTTCAAATTGACAAAAAGCTCCCTGAAAACCCTAGTTAGCAAGTATTCATACTTGCTCCAATTAGGGTAAAATTGTTCAAAAAATTACAAATATGCCTCTAAGTGGCCGGTTCTAAAATCAAATTACAAGTTCCAAAATGAACAAAATGGCTAGTTCAAAAATGACAATTACAAGTGCAAAAGTGGTCTTCAAGTGGCTGGT
>JBBMOL010003772.1:0-13926 GCA_037954665.1 Laguncularia racemosa | reverse complement strand
GGAGGTAGTAGATTTCTAAGAGACACCTTAATGATCAATATGTGACTTGTTTGTAGTAGAGTCATGCACTAAAATGATCTAAATTAGATTTAAGGGTATCAGGGTCAGAGGTGGCAATTACCAATACCATTTAGAAAGTCGAGGTTAAGAGTGGTAGTTCCCAACTTAGATCATATATGTATATAATATATACTATATAGTATGGCGAGGTCATGAGCACTCCTATAATGGCTACCAACCAATGTAAAGATAATTAATGAATCGATTGTGTTACTATTTGCAATTTTATATGCTTGTATATTGTGAACTAGGTGACATGTGCATGTGTTAGTGATACTCACATATTAAGCTTAAGCTCACTCCTTTACTTTTTCAATTGTAGAGGTTTATAACAAATATACAGAATATGACGAGTCTAAAGAAGTTTATTATTACTACCAAAATGGAGATAGTGGGGATTACTATTATTATTATGAAGATGATTGCTATGAATAATGTAAAAGACAATGAGGTGTTTAGGAGACTATTCTAATGAAGAAGGAGAGTTGAATAAGTTTAGATATAAATTCCTATATTTCATGAGGATTTGTTGTTTTCATTTGAAGACTTGAGAAAAAAATGAAAAGTAGGGAATGTTTAGTACCTTTCTTTTTAAATTGATTTTATGGGAATGGCTCACCTTAAGTCATTTTTCGTTCAATTATGTAGAGTTGTATAAGTGAATTTTTGAAATAAATTTTAAAACAAAACTTTAGAGTTATAGGTTATTTTAATACCCTTTAATTGTTATTATATATAGCGAAGCATGGGGCGGGTTATGATGCCCTACAGTTTGGGGATTAAAAAATTTGGGAGTAGTACAAATTTTTTGGGGATGGTTGATTACATTTGGGGGTCTTCTTAAGTTTTTTGTCAATAGAATTTGAGTAATAACCTATAAGAAATAGGTTAGATCAAGGGGATTAGGTTATGGCCTTTAAAAAAAACTTAGGTTGAAATCAGTGGGACGGGGGATATGTTTACATGGATAGAAGTAGGGGGTCCATTACTTATACATGAAATTTTTTTCTTCATTTAATTTTTGCTTCCATAATTGTTGTTCCTTAAATTTAAATATTTTTTTTCCAGTTACAAATATATATAATATGTAATTTAATAATCTCTCATTTATTTTTGTTTTCATCCCTAGGCAAAATGCCTCTAAAGAAGGCGAGAACCTCAAAAATGAGAGGCTTTTCCAAGACCACCTTACTAAGGGACTCAAGGGGTAAGTAGCTGACATGACTACATATACTGGGAAAGACAACTAATGGCTTATTAGAATGTTACGTACAAAATAAGCGCGGGGGTTCTTTTACCACAAAGGAAACCAATTTGACTAGATAATTTTTTAAGGCTGGGCAAAAAAGATTCAACCCAATGGTGGGATGATCCAGTAAAGTTGGGGCCAATTAGATGAAAAAAAAAAAATTGAAAAGATTTGTTTTGCATTATGGGTGAAAAAAGATAAGAAGTTGGACTATAAACATGTTAGAAGGGGAAATTTTTGCAAATTGGGGTAACTAGTTTTCAAAGAAATTGTTAGGGGGAATTTATTAATTGGGGGCCTTTAATTTGGGAAAAAACTTTCCAATGAGAAAAGAAAATTTTCCTAATAATTTTGTAAAAAAATTGGAGGCAAAACTACTATAACTATTATAGGGGTAAAAAAGAAAACGGTAGAAAAAAACAAAATAAATTTAAAAAACCACCTGATAAAGTCTTTACCCAAAAAAAAAAATTCAGGCAAATGATGTATCCAAGCTAGGAGGTTTTGAAGGGTTTAGAACCTAACTCTAAACATGAGATGGGGTTTTTTTTTCCCGATTACCCAAAATATGTGAGGGAAAAAAAAGGAAAGTTTAGGGGGGGGGGGAAAGTGGGGGAGAAGAGTGAAAAAGGGCAATTATCCTTAGGTTGAGGGTCTTTTTAGAAAAGGGGGCCAACCCCTAAGTGTTGCTTATGAGAGAAAGGAAAAAAAGCTATAGAAACACAGGTTAGACCTATGGTTTTATAGCTGGCCTTTTTTGGGTTAGGCTTATGTTGCCGGCTTTACCTCCCCCACCACCAGCAAGTATGAGAAGGGGGATGCCCCCATATTTTGGGGGACCCATTGATTTTAAAATTAGGGGCAAGGTAAAGGGAGATTTTTTTTCTCCAATGGAAAGAGGGACATACCAGCAAAAGTACTGAAAAGTCCCATACCAAAAAACCTTTTTTTTATAAAAAACAAAACAAAAGGGGGCATGGATTTTTTAAAATGTGGTACTATTATGAATTAGACAATACAATACCAACAAGTTCCAATCAACACCTATGGGGGCCTCCACTTAGAGCAACATAGGCAACCTAAAAAATGAAAACTGAGACAAGGGGCCCCAACCCATATCTTTGCTCTATACAAACAACAACACCCAAAGGCCTTCAGGATCAAGACACTAGTGTAAAAGTATGCTACTTGTGAATCAACACCACTTATGTACCTTTTAAATACGAATCCCAACACATTATGTGTTTCTAATGACTTTATACTGTGTGTGAACTAAAAAACTTTGGGGATGGCAAAAAATGATTCTATGAGTGTAAATACCCCTTTGGGATTGGGAACAAAGGTTAAATTTTGGTATTTTTAAAATGTTAAGATTAAATTTAAAGGAAAAAAGTGATGCTAGTTGACCTATTTGTCTTACAGCGATAGATTTTGATGTAATCCGAGGAATAAATTTAGTTGTCTAAAAATACGGTAGTAAAACCTCTTTTTTCCATAATGATCAAAAAATAATAAAAACAATAATTAAATTTCCCAAATTTTTTTTCCTTTTTTTTTTTCATTTTTTCGGGAAATTTAGCAAAATAGGGGAAAAAATTAAAAAAAATAAAATAAATAGGAAAAATACATAAAAATTTTGGAAAATAATTGCAGAAAATGGCAATAAAAAGGGTTAAATAATTTTATAAAAATTTTTTAAAAAAATTTAAAAAATACAAAAAAAAAAAAAAAAAAAACCCTTCATATATGCAAAATTGCGAAAAAAAAAAAAAATTTACAAAAGGGGCTAACCCAGCTGGTCCGAACCTGGTTTGGGCGTGTGGGGAGGGGCCCAGGCGAGGTTCGAAACGCGGGGGAAAAAAGAATCCGCGTTTTGCCAAATTTTTTCTCTGCTTTGGACACATGTAACAACCGATTGGCTGGCTGAACACAACGCGCCGGGGCGGTAATCGTCTTCAACCTCTGTGTGAGATCGCCGGGCGAGGAGAAAAATTTTCCCAATTTCGGCCGTTTTGATTTAATTTTTTGCACAAATCCAAAATATCTTCAAGGGAAATAAGATAAACTCAATGTGGCGGTGGATTTTTTTCAAAAAAACCCTCCTGGTGGCATCATGCTTTATCGGTGGTTTTTCGGCTTGGAAAACCCGCGAGGCTTCGATTTTCTCCCCTTTTCTCTTTTTCCTCACTTTTGATCCGTTGCCCCAGTTCTCCCCTTCCTTTTCCTTATTTATAGGTTTTCAAGGAAATTGATTGGATAAGCCGGATTTTCATTGATTGAAGCAAATCGGAATTTTTTGGTTTTTAAAAATCCATTTTCTGATTTTTTTTAAACCTTTTTATTTATTGCGATTTGATTCCAAAATTTGGATAATTTATCCATTTAGTTGAAGATTTTTTGGATTTTTTGTAAAAAAACAAATTAAAAAAGGGTGAAATTGATTTTTTCCTCCTCGCCGACGATCTCGGGAAGAAGGTTGAAGACGATCACACACCGGACGCGGGGATGTCCGCTCCAGCCAATCAGTGTTGACATGTGTCCTAGGGGAAGAAAAAATTTCAAAAAGCGGAAACGCGAAACCAGAAAGACACGAAACAATAAAATCCCTCACATTAGACTTTTTAAACATTCGACTAAAGGACTGTTTTGTGAAAACCAAATAAAAAAAAAAATGTCAAATGCTTCTTTGGCGAGGGAAGATACCCCCCAAGGGGGTTCCCGGGTTTCCTGGAACACCGCCCCCGACCCCGGGTAAAACCGCCAACAATGCCATTCCCCCCACCTACGCCGGGTGTACCCCCCAAAACCCCGCCAATTTTTCCTCCAATGACTCCATTCCCCCCAATGACAGGCAGTCCTTTGGGGCCCCCCAAAATCCGCATAGCCTCCAACGCCACCATAACTTAGAAAATTCTTCTGGCATCTACCCCAAATTTTTAGCATCACTTTGGCGCAGTTCTAGCATGAGGGGGAAGCAACAAATAGTCAGCGCGATGGCAAGAACCACGTAAATAACATCTCCCCATCCTGCCTGTCGAAGTTAAAATCAAAAGCAAGTTGGAAGGATGGTTTGAACTTGGGAGAGACTTATTTAAAGGGAAAAAGGGGGAGGGGCAGTTTGGGGGAAGTAAAGGGAGGGTTAAAAAGTTTAAAAGGGAGCCATTCACTACACTAGAGCCCCAGAATGGAACCTTGGGGCTTGGGTCCCGCACATTTTCTAGACCTGCACCTTTTTAAAGGGTAACCTCCGAGCCCGGATCAATCATCAATCAATGCTCCTACAAAAGGCTAAAGGGCCCAAACTTTATGCGATTAAAAACAAAACTTTTTACACAAAAAATTATTGAAGAAAAAGTTTTTGCTGCTATTTAGTATTACTGTTTTTTTATAGTATTTCTTTGGTATTAACCTTTTATTATTGCTAATACCTTTGATCCATTTTTTTTTTCATTTATTGCTTAAACTTTTTCGCTGATCAAATTCACTTTTTTTTCCCAGTTATGTATTCAACATGAATGTCCTCTATGCAGAATAGTACTTGTGGGAAGGTTGTACCATTTGCATGATATGTTGCAACCTTTACATAACTTAATATCAAATAACACAATTCTTAGCATATAAATTACATTTGTATAATTTGAAGGGTTATGCATCTTTCTTAATAGCATAATATTTCACATAAATAAATATGAAAAGGACTATTGATAGTCATATAAAATCAGCATATAGTATTTATCTATGTAATTAATTAATAGTCATATAAAATCAACATATAATATCTATTTATATAATTAAATAATTGTTAATGTTAGGGGGAGAATGTTAAGTTCTCTAATTTAGTTTTGATGTTAACAAAAGAGGAATAATGTGTAATGAATGCTTAAGGTAGCACGTAATTTTTCTAAAGATGAACAAGGAGACAGAAGCTTGTTCAGAACCTTCAAAAGTGTTATATAGACTATTTTGTTCTGACAGAAGGTGTTTCAAAAGTTGTGTAGTGTATCTGTAGTTATCGTGGTAACCTTTCAGAAGCACTTTCAGAACCTTCAGGTTTGTTTCAGAAGCACTTTCAGAACCTTCATAACAGGAGGACAGTTAACAGGTTTGCTTCAGAAGCACTTTCAGAACCTTTCATGTCTGTTACGAATTTTTTCAGATTACGTTCTAAATTTTATATCGATAGTTTTAATAAATTTCAAGGCCTAGTTCCACGTGTCAAGTATTTTTGGGTAACATACTTGATGTGTTTTACTAAAGTGGATTTTATATCATGGTTTTTTTAATTTACATAAAGTTTTACAAGATTTTATTCAAAGATTTCATTTTATGATAAAGTGAAATCATATAATATTTACAAGTTTTATCCAGATTTAAAATTGGATATTTATACTATATTTTGGGAGATCCAGCAGTTACAAAGATAAGGATAAGAGATATGGTTGTTATATCAAGATATGGTTCCACAATGTGAGGAATATCTTCAACAAACTTGATCCAAGAGATATATCCAAAGAAGATCTCGTCAAACTAATTATCCAAGCTTATCCTCATCAAGAATATCACAGAATGCAGATCTTTCTCAATAGATCCAACTTATTTTTGAATTGAAAATTCAAAAATAAATTCAAGATTATCACATGAAAAGTAGCCGTTATGTTTTCTCCATATATAAAGTGTTTAATTCAAATGAAAAAAAGGAGAGTGGAGAACGTTGAAAAAAACAGAAGAAAGAACGTTACTGAAAGAAAAATACACACGAGAAGAAAAGACTCGTACATTTTCAAGCAAAAATCTTTACATATATATGTGATCTAGAGGAAATCTGTTCTTCCTCGTTGATGTTGTTGAGATTCCTTTCGTGAATAAGGAATTGTTTGTTGTTTCATCACTGTAGCTGAGTGATTAGCTTAGTGAAGAAGCTAGAAAGACTCAACAGTGAGGCTTTGCCTTGAAGAGGCTTATGTTGTATATCTTCAATTTGTTTGATATAGTGAAACACAACCGGTATAGACAACCGGGACCCCGGCGTGGAGCTGGAAGAGATGACTGAAGCTCGAGGCGGAACCTCTATAAATATCTGAGCATTCTACTCTTCTCTACTTTTTATTTATTGCACATTATTGCTCTTCATTATTGTTATTCAAGTAATTTTATTAGTCAAGAGTTTTGGTTGATTTGCGAAAAAGTGAAATTTTAAGTAATTAATCAATTTGCCCCCCTCTTGATTAATCTAATTGGGACCAACAATTGGTATCAAAGCGGGACTCATCTATTTTGAGTGATCTAAAATGGTTGAAAATAATGTTGCAATTAATCGAGCTCCCTACTTCAATGGCTCAAACTTCTCATATTGGAAGATGCGCATGGAAACTTACATTAAAGCTAATGATTATGATTCATGGCAGGTCATTTCACTTGGAGACAGTTTGATCACCTTGAACGGAGATTCAACTTTGTCAGATTCGAAGAAGAAAATTATTGAGAAGAACAACAAAGCAAAAAACTTATTACTGACTACTATTGCTCCATCAAAGTTCTATTTAATATCATCATGTGCAAGTGCAAAGGAGATTTGGGATATTCTATCCGATACATATGAAGGGATTGATACCATCAAGGAAACTAAGATAAATGCTTTAATTCAACGGTATGAATTGTTTAAGTTTAAATCTAATGAAGATGTCAAAGATGCTTTTAACAGGTTTATAACTATCACAAATGAACTTGCATCACTTGGAAAGAAACTTCCAGATCTAGATCTTGTGAGGAAAATGTTGAGGATATTGCCACCATTTTGGGATGCAAAGAAAACTGCTATAGAGGAAGCTCAAGACCTAAACAAGCTAACTCTCAGTCAATTGAGAGAAAAGCTCATGGCATATGAGTCACACATAAAGACCACGCAAAGAGGAGAAGATGGTACCAAAGGAATTGCATTTAAAGTCAAGGAAATAAAGCAAAATGAAACTGAAACGGATGATAGTGACGATGAGAAAGAAGAGGACATCAATCTTCTAGCACGTAGACTTAATAGGTTGCTCAAGAAGCAAAGAGGTAAGAAGTTTAATGTTTTCAAGAAGAGTACTGAATATAAGCATAATGATACAGGAAAAGCGTACAAGGAGAAAGAAAAGAAGAAAGAAAAAAGGGAGATTCAATGTTATGAATGCAAAAAGTCAGGACACATCAAATACGAATGTCCAACACTGATCAAGAAAATGGAAAATTATAAAAAGAAAAGTAGAGCAATGCTAGCAACATGGATGATTTAGAGGATACAGAGACAAATTCAGAGGATTCAAAAGAAGAAGAGGATGAGGCAAATCTATGCTTAATGGCTAGTTCTGAGGTACATTCTGAATCTGATGAAGATGTAACTGAAACTGACATGCTAGTAGAAATGAGAAAGCTACTAAGGCACTAAAAAGGGCTGATACAAAATTAGCTAAGTATGAAAATGAAATAAAAGCTCTTAAGAATGAAATGAGGCAGTTAAGCAAACAATTTGTTACTTGCGGATGAAAAATGATATCTTGAAACAAGAAAATGAATCCATGCATGTGAGTATATGATGCAACGAGTTTAGCGTAAAGAAACACGAGAATCACTCAACGAATGAATCTCACACACTCAATGGTTGCACACAACCGTTAAAGGAGGGGAAGCCCTCAAAAAGTGTATTTCAGATATAAAATAAGACGTAACCCTAGCGTATCTGACAAGGGGAAATTTATACTTCCTCGTACAATGTCTAGAAAAGGAAAATCTAAGTGTACACGTGGAAAGAAATAATAAAATCCCACACATAGTACACGATTTCATACACGGCCGTGCCTCTAAGTCGTGTATGTTTCTGGGCATGCAAACACGCATAGTACACGGTCTCATACACGGCCGTGTATTAAGCCGTGTATGACTCTGTGAATATTCTTAACCAGGTACACGGCCATGTCCTAGCCGTGTAAGGAAGTCGTGTCCTGTGGAGATCTTGATCGAGTACACGGTCGTGATGCACGCCGTGTATGGGAGTCGTGTATGAGTCTGTGGAAATCTTGATTGAATACAACGGCTTGACGCACGACCGTGTATGGGAGCCGTGCATGAGTCTGTGGAAATCTACCAATCCGATACGGTCGTGTGAAAAAGCCGTGTGTCTCGTGTCTCTTGTACCTCCATCATTCTCCCCCACCAGAGAAGAACTCGACCCCGAGTTCTCTGTAGGATAACGCCACATCGTCAGGGAAAAAGGGAAAGATATCAGCGACATTGAATGCCTTGGAAATCCCCATGGTGTTTGGTAAATCAACCACAAAAGCATTATCATTGATTGTCCGCACGATCTTATACGGGCCATACTTTTTTGGTTGAAGCTTACTGTATTTGCCAACAGGAAACCGTTCCTTGCGTAAGAATACCATAACCTGATCCCCTACTAAAAATACTTGTCGCCTGCGATGTTTGTCAGCTGCAGCTTTGTACTTAGCATTGGAGTGTTCAATTTTCGCCCGCACCTCCGCTGTAATGTTCTGCCAACTACCCGCTAGGTTCTTGGCTGTTGTGTGAGATGTCGTATCCCTTGGAAGCTTGATCAAATCCACAGCATGGTTAGGAGTATTAGTATAGACAATAGAAAAGGGAGACTTACCTGTTGTCCTATGAACGACACTGTTATAAGCAAACTCTGCCTGAGCCAATGCCACATCCCATTGCTTGGGCTTCTCACCACAAATACTTCTAATTAGATTGCCCAAAGTGTGATTTGTAGCTTCTGTCTGACCGTCTGTTTGTGGGTGAGACCGTGCTGCTATAGTTCAGTGAGGAATCAAATAGCAGCCACAAGGTTCTCCAAAAATGACTCGGGAATTTGCTGTCCCTATTGAAGTAATAGACTTAGGCACCCCATGGAGGCGTACAACTTCTTTGAAGAACAACTTGGCAATGACCTGAGCATCAGCAACCTTCCGACATGGGATAAAATGTGCCATCTTAGAGAACCTATCAACCACAACAAAACGGAATCAACGCCCCGTTAGGTACGAGGCAATCCTAGGCCCAAAGTCCATGGACAAATCCTCCCATATGTTCTCAGGAACGGGGAGGGGCGTGTAGAGGCCCGTGTTTTGGGCCTGACCCTTAGAGGTCTGGCATATATAACACCATTGGACAATCCTCCCAACATCACGCCTCAATGTGGCCAGTAGTATCTAGTACTGACTGCTGCAAGGGCTTGTCTCTGCCCAGATGACCGCCAATCCCCACAATGCAAATCACGAATCAACTTCTCCTCAGAGAAGACTCTGGAATACAAAAGTGTTTCCTTTCATGAGGAACCCATCATAAATATGGAAATCACTGCTAGGCTGTTTGCCCCCGACACGACACCACGCACCCTTAAAATCATTGTCAGTTGCGTAAAGATCTTTCATATGCTCAAATCCCACCACTTCAGTGTGAAGTGTCACCAACAAACTGGCTCACCTACTCAAAGCATCTGCAACTTTGGTTGTAGACTCCCGATTTATGTTTAAGTTTAAACGGAAACTTCTGTAAGAATTGAATCCACCGTGCAGCATGTCCTTACTAATCCTGGTCTGATTATTCAAGTGCTTAAGAGCATCACAGTCGGAGTATAGCACGAATTCCTTACCCCTAGGTAATGTTCCCAGGTCCTCAAAGCACGCACCACTGAGTAAAATTCTTTGTCATAAGTGGACCAGTTTCGCCTAGACTCGCATAACTTCTCATTGAAGAAGGCAATGGGCTTCCTTTCCTGAGATAGTACCGCTCCTTTCCCACCCCACTTGCATCACAATCGACTTCAAACAACTTATCGAAGTCAGGTAATGCAAGAACTGGCGCATTGCACAACTTTTCTTTTAACAGCCCGAAACTACTTTCAGCTTCATCACTCCACTGGAATTTCCCCTTTCTTCAGGCACTCAGTCATAGGTGCAGCAAGGGTGCTGAAGTGACGAAAAAACCCTTTCTATAGAAACTTGCAATCCCAGAAACTCCTCAAAGCACTTACGGTGTTAGGAAGGGCCATTCCCTAATAGCTTTTCCCTTTCCCTCATCATCCACAGTAATTCCATCCCACTAACGACAAAACCCAAAAACAACAATCTCCTAGAGAGGAATACACATTTCTTTAGATTCAAAAAAAGCTTTTTCTACCTCAGAACATTCAACACTTCCCTCAAATGATCGATGTGTTCCTTCTCAGTTTTGCTATAGTCAGGATATCGTCGAAGTAAACTACGACAAACCGAGCAGAAAAGGGTTTGAGTACCTGATTCATAATCCGCATGAAGGTGCTTGGGGCGTTACTGGGGCCCAAAAAGGCATGACCATCCATTCATATAGTCCTTCTTTAGTTTTAAAGGCTGTCTTCCACTCATCCCCCAGTCGGATCCGAATCTGATGGTAACCACTTCTCAGATCGATCTTGGAAAGGGCTTGGCCCCACTCAAGCAATCGAGCATGTCTTCCAATCTGGGTATTGGAATTTATAGCCAATGGTAATCTTGTTGATTGCTCTGCTGTCGACACACATGCGCCAACTACTGTCTTTCTTTGGGGTTAGCAAGGCGGGCACTGCGCAAGGCTCATCTTTTCCCTGATGAATCCTTCTGGAGTAGTTTTGCACCTTTCCTTTTCAATATTTCTGTCTCCTTTGGGCTCATCCTATAATGTGGAAGATTAGGTAGGCTAGCTTTTCGGAATCAAAACAATAATTGATGCTGGATATCCTCATGGAGGTAATCCATCGGGTAGCTCCTCAGATGTTATTTCCCCAAACTCCTCCAGTAGCGTTCTTCACACTGTCAGGCCCCCTTTATCACTACTTTGATCTTCCTCCACGGTCATCACCTGTCGGACAACCAATGCAGGACTGTATGTGTCTCCTTAATTGCTTTCCTCCATCTCCTCTCGATTGGGTGATAGTGAGGAAAGAACGCCCTTCCGTTTTAGAAATTTTAAGGGGGTGTGATGCTTTGAGAGGTTGAAGAGTGAACTTTACCCCGTCCTTCTCTAACCGTACACATTCTCCCTTCCCTTCGTGTTTGGCATCAAACATCAAATTGCTAAGGCCTCCCAAACAGAAGGTGGCATGCATACATGTCCACGACATCACAATAGACCTCATCTCTATACTTCCCTATAGAGAAAGGTGCTCTACATCGCTTGGTGACTTCTATTTTCTCAGCCGCTTTAATCCATCCAATGGTATATGGATTCGGGTGCTTTTCAGTCGTCAAATTCAATACTCTCACCGTTGCCCTACCAATGATATTCTCACAACTCCCACTATCCACTATCAAATCAAAACACCCTACCATCAACAGTACATCTAGTACGAAAAAAACTGATGCCTTTGGGACTTCTCATCACACTTCGGGGCCAACATCAACTTTCTAATGACATACGTTCCTCATCATCCCCATAACCATCATCACCATAAAATCATCTCCTCCCTCGACTCACAGCACACCTCATCTTCCTCTTCCCTATCAATAACATTGATTGGTCTCCTACTGGGGCACTCATTGGAACGGTGACCCGGTTGGTTGCACCTATAGCACTTTCCCATAATTGGTTTAGCAAGGGATTGTTCTGTTTAGGTGCTTCCCTATTTTCCATTGTCTCCTACTTGCTCCTCTTTCCTCTCTCTTTTCATTGATTCCGCCTGGAGCTTCCGAGACAGCCTTCCCTCTATCCGTACCTACGGTATGAACCCTTCGCTCTTAAACCTTCGGTTGCCCCCATCAAACCTATTTGGGCCCTTTTTTTATAGCATCATCTCTGCCCCAAGGGCCCTGTTTTTTCGCCTCATTGACGTTGTGTAAAACATGAAACCCTATCTTCTCCTTAATTTGTAACTTCAGTCCATCCAGGTAATCTAGCCACTTGTTGTCTTCACTTTCCCCAATATTTCTCTCAGCCAACCTCATGACTCCGCTGTATATTCATACACGTTCTAGGGCCTTGTCTACACTTTTGGTTTGTTGGAACAATATTTGTTCGTAGTCAGGGGGTAGGAAATCCCTTTTAATCAATTGCTTCATTCTATACCATGTCTGCACCGGTTGCTTTCCTTCCCTATATGCCTATTCTGTAACCTCTCCCACAAGGCCCAAGCCCCTCCTTTCAACCTACATGCCACTAACTTCACCCTACGATTCTCCGGCACTTCCATATAATCAAAGAAACGATCTACCTCTGCCAGCCAATCTATTAAATCCTCGATGTTCAAATTACCGTTAAAAGAGGGTATATCTACCTTAATTTGAATTCGCTGGTGTCTCCCTGATTGTGGCCCTGATGATTCCGGCCATACCACCCTCGCCGTATCCTCTCCGCTTTGGGTTAAAAGGTTTCCGGCCAACCAATCATCTTCCTCTTCAAAATCCACATCATACCTTTTGGACTCTTCGATTCGCAGCGATAGGTCTGTTGATCGGAATGCCCAAAAGAAGGGTTTGCCCCGGGGTCGTACTCCCCTAACGTCTCTTCCCTGTTAGTATTGGTTCCCATTGCGTCGAAACGCTCAACCCGGTCATCAAAGCGCTGTTCGAAACGCTAGAGTCTCTGATCCATGGTAAACCAACACTACCCTTTGAGCCTGCACTTCGGCTCTCAGAGTTTCCATATCCCGAGCAACACCGGAACATGACCCCCTCTTAAACTTCCGTCACCTGACATCTCCACAGAAATTTTCCTTGCTCTGATACCAACTGACGCAGCGGTTAGCGTAAAGAAACACGAGAATCACTCAACGAATGAATCTCACACACTCAATGGTTGCACACAACCCGTTAAAAGGGGAGAAGCCTCTCACAAAGTGTATTTCAGATAAAAAAATAAGATGTAACCCTAGCTTTTCTGGGCAAGAGGGTATTTAGACTTCCTCGTACAATGTCTAGAAAAGGAAAATCTAAGCGTACACGTGGAAAGAAATAATAAAATACACGCATAGTACACGGTTTCATATACGGCCGTGCCTCTAAGCCGTGTATGTTTTTGGGCCCCTGCGACACGCATAGTACACGGTCTCATACACGGCCGTTTTATTTAAGCCGTGTATGACTCTGTGAATATTCTTTAAACCGGTACACAGCCATGTTTCCTAGCGTGTAAGGAAGTCGTTGTCCTATGGAGATCTTGATCGAGTACACGGTCGTGACGCACGGCCGTGTATGGGAGCCGTGTATGAGTCTGTGGGAAATCTTGATCGAATAAAACGGCTTGACGCACGGCCGTGTATGGGAGCCATGCATGAGTCTGTGGAAATCTACCAAACACGACACGGCCCTGTGACAAGCCGTGTGTCTCGTGTCTCTTGTACCTCCATCATTCTCCATGTGTCTCGTGTCTCTTGTACCTCCATCAATATAGAAAAACTAAGAATAGAAAATCAACTACTTGAAGTGGAAACTAGTAACATGAAGGTAAAAATTGATGAACTGTCCAGTTGTTGAAAAATACTTTTTAAAAAATTTGATGAAAGTGATAAGAAATTAACCATGTTAATTTCTTCACAAAGAGTTTCGAATGAAAAACATGGGTTACGATATGAGCATGGTTCGAGTTAAAATCGAATCAAAAATTTTTAAAAA
>JBBMOL010003771.1:0-13934 GCA_037954665.1 Laguncularia racemosa | reverse complement strand
CCAAAAAAATCTAAGAACTCAAGTTTAGTACCAACGAAAAAACAAAGGTACTAAAATTGAAAACTCGACTAACTAATCGGGTGGAGCTATTACTCATAGCAAAACAAAAAAGAACTGTGTGGGTTATATCCACAGCTGTTCGGATACTCAACCCTAGTCTCTTTTCATTTCTTTCTTTCCATACATAATATATTACAAAACTAGTGACCAATTTACACAGGGGTATAAGCCTTGGACCCAAAGAGTTAAAGAGATCCTGGATATTCAAGGCTTGAGAAGGTAGCAAGGATGATTTTGGTAGTACTTCTTCCAACTTCCTCCAAATCTCACATACAAAAGTGCATTTAAGAAACAATGACAGTGAGACTCTTCTTCCCTACCACATAGGAAGTAGCTATTTTGGGCTGTTAGGCCAAATTGGACCAGCTTGTCAAGAGTTATAAGTTTCCATTGGGCGACTAACCATAGGAAGAAGGAAAACCTAGGTGCCAACCTATTATTCCAAACAAAGTGATGCCAAGAAACTGAGTTTCGTTGTTGTTGGAGAGAAGCATAAGCTAGCTTGATAGAAAATTTCATTGTTGGCTTCTCTTTCCAAACAAACTTGTCCCAACACATCCTTCAACTAGTCCCACATGTTGCCCAATGGCCATTCCCACTCATCTCCATCAATAATGGTGCATAATGTTGCTTTTTTAGGAATGCCTGAGGAGTAAATAGTTCTTTCACTTAACCATGAGGCTAAGGCACCTTGTGGGTGCCATTCATCATACTAAGGAGAGATAGAATTGCCATTGCCCACTTCCCGCTTGAATAAAGATTTAGCTAACAGTTTTAGTTGAAGTATCTTGTGCCATGACCATGATGCATTGACCAGGATTTTAATTAACTAGAAGCTTTTTTCCTTGATGAATTTGAAACGTACCCAACTAAGCCACAATGCATCATTTTTGTCTAAGCACAAATACTAAATATGTTTTAACTGTGTGGCCTTATTCCACACTTCTAAAATCTAGAATTCCAAGACCCCTTGCGATTTAGGTTTGCAAATTGTATCCCAATCAACTTTCACTTTAGCCCTCAATTTGTCATTCTCAATCCAAAGAATCTCTTCATCTTCATGGTTAAAGCTTTTAGAATACTCTTTGGCAAAATAAACATTGATGACTAATAAACTTATAAGGAAAAAGGATGCTCTTAACCAACCATACCCTACCGGCATATGATAAGGCCTTACAAGTCCAATGGTTAATATTCTTTGAAAACTTCTCAACTAGAAAGTGGCATGTAGTTTTATTAGGTTTAGATGAAGACAAAGGAACACCTTAATATTTAACCAGGAGATCACCAAGGGAAAATCCCATCAGCTGATGATTCTTTCTTTAACTTCCAATGGAACACCACTCAAGAAAATACTGCTTTTACGTGGGCTCACTTTAAGACTAGCTAGAAGGGAAAACTCCTCTAAGCCTTCTTTAATCAAGGAAGCTGATTCAAGTTGCCCTTCAAGAAAATCATCATATTATCTGCAAAGCACAAGTGATTAGTTAGTGAAGAATTTAGGAGGAAAGAGATTAGTTTTTTATTCCTCTTCTTCTTCTTGATCTTTTTACATAGACATAGTGTATATATACACTTACAAGAATGCTATATTAGGAAAGAAAATAAAATCTAATATCTAATATTTAATTCTATAATCTAATATTTAATTCTGTAATAAAATCTCCTAGCTAGCACAATAATATTACATATATGTCAACACTCCCCCTCAAGTTGGAGTATAGATATTACACATGCCCAACTTGCAAACTAAAGTATGATAGGTCCTGTGACACAACCCTTTAGTAAATACATCAGCCAGTTGCTTATCAGATGTCAAATGATGTAAGCTCAAGATGCCCTCGGTCAATTTCTCTTTGATGAAGTGTCGATCAATCTCTATATGCTTGGTTCGATCATGTTGAACTGGATTTTGTACTATACCGATAGCAGCTTTATTGTCACAGTACAAGGATGGTGCTTCTTTATCTGACAGATTTAATTCTTCCAATATCTTCTGTAACCACAGAAGCTCACAAATCCCTTGAGCCATAGCTCTGTATTTGCTTCAGCACTTGATCGAGCAACTACACTTTGTTTCTTGCTCCTCCATGTTACAAGGTTCCCTCCTACAAGTGTGCAATAACCAGTGGTGGACCTTCTATCACTTAGAGATCCAGCCCAATTTGCATTTGTAAAGCATTCTATCTGAAGGTGACCATGCTTGGCGAACAACAGTCCTTTTCCAGGAGCAGACTTTAGATATCTCAAGATGCGAAATACTGCTTGCATGTGTGATTCTCGTGGATCATGCATAAACTGACTCATTAGACTGACTACATATGCAATGTCCGTCTAGTGTGCGAGAGATATATCAGTCTTCCTACTAATCTCTGGTATCTCCCTAAATCAACTGAATAAACCAACTCTAGCCTGCAACTTGTGATTGTTTTCAATGGGAGATTCTACTGGTTTTACACCCCATCATGCCAGTTTCTTCCAAGAGATCCAGAATATATTTTCTCTGAGAAATGAAGATACCTTTCTTTGATCTAGCAACTTCAATTCCTAAGAAATATTGCAGTTTCCCTAGATCCTTGATTTCAAATTCCTAAGCCAAAAGTTTCTTCAATCGAGCCATCTCCTCTTTATCATCTCCTGTCATCACTATATCATCAACATAAACTATGAAAATAGTAACTTTACCCTCATTATGTTTAATAAATAGCGTATGATCCGCATTACTCTGTTGATAGCTAAAAGAATCATGGCTTTGCTGAACCTGTCGAACCATGCTCTGGGAGATTGCTTTAATCCATACAAGGCCTTTTTCAGTCTGCATACTTTCCCATGTGTTGTTTCATTATCAAATCCAGGAGGGATCTCCATAAACACTTCTTCTTCTAAATCTCCATGTTTAACAGGATTTTTTTTCGTGTTCATTTTAGCTACTGGACCCAAAAAGTCTCCTGGTAGTCCCTCCATGGGGGGTTTTTGAGTGAACCCCTTTAGCTACCAATCGTGTCGACTACCTTCGATGAAAAAACCCTTTTGTACGGCGTTCTAGTGTTTCAAAAATAAACCGCGTAGAAAAAAAAGAAAAAAAAAAATTGACCTAAAAATTAGTTTTAGGCTCTGATACCAAAAAGAATTTAGGAGGAAAGAGATTAGTTTTTTATTCTCTTCTTCTTGATCTTTTTACATAGACGTAGTGTATATATACACTTACAAGAATGTTGTATTAGAAAAGAAAATAAAAACTAATATCTAAAAATTTAATTATGTAATAAAATCTCCTTGCTAGCACAATAATATTTCTTATATGTCAACAGTTCATTTCTTTTTGGCATCTCCAATGGGAAGAGAAGCCATCCTTTCTCCCAAGTTCTCTCATAATGTATGGAAAAAGTTCCATGACCAGAACAAAAAGATACGGTGAAATTGGGTCTCCTTGCCTCAATCCCCTTTAACTAGAAGGAAAAAAAAAAAAAAAAAAACCCCACTAGCTCCCCATTTAAATTCACTGAGAACTTTAGAGTAGACACCTTTCATGATCCATATTTCTCAACAAATTTCTCAAGGAAGCAACACCACACATTATCAAAGTTTTTATGATATCTACTTTATAGCACACCTAGCACCAAGTTTCTCTTTGTGATATCCAACAAGAAGTTTTTTAGGCACAAAAACACTACCAACAATCCTCCTTCCTTTGATAAAAGCTATTTGCTCCTTCCCAAGAAGGTATGGGAGGACCAAATTAAGCCACTGCTAGAATCTTGGAAAAAGTGTTACAACAAGAAACTGAGTGATAATCCAACAAGGAGGAAGGATTGGTAGATTTTGGCACAAGGGAAACAACAGTAGAGTTTAGAGATTTCAAGAGCATTCCAAAAGCAAAAAAGTCTTTTTTGGCCAAACATACATCTGCCCCCAAAAATGTCCTATACATTTCGAAAGAAAGTAACATTATAACCATCAGGACCAGGTGCTTTGTCGAGAGCCATCAATCAAAGGTGGATTTAATCTGTTCATTAGTAAATGGTTTCACCAAGACCTGCCAACAACCTCCTTACTCCTTTAAAACATGAACTTCCCCCCAAGGACAAGTGAGCAGGGGCGCTAGGTTCCTTCAACAACCTCAAGAAACCTTATAGTGGTGTTTTTTAAACTTGTAGGGGAAGGGAAAGGGTGGAATAGGATCTTTTTAAATTTTTGCCCCAACGACGAAAGAAAAAAGGAATTTCGATCCCAAGTTTAACCCAAAAACCGACTTCATTTGAGGAACGACTCCTCGCAGGCACCAAAAAAGTGATTCCCTATAAGCTTTTTCTCTTCTGCCCAATCAGCGTTGGGAATGATATGGTTGACTTCCGCATTTCATCAATTTTGTTCTTGCACCTTGGCCTGCTGTTTAATATTTGAAAAAAAAAATGCATATTTAATTTTCTTAACTCCCTTTAGCAAATTGAGTTTGGACACCCTACTTGGAAAATAGGAGTTCCTTCAACTTTTTCGTTTCCCTATTTGTTGAACGTGTCCCCTTTAAAATCGGGGAGTAAGCCAGCAATTAAAAAACTTAAAAGGAGGTCTTCTATAACTGATTCAAGATTCAACCAAAATATCGAGGGGCCTGATCAGATTTACCTGGGCTCACAACTTTAACTTTTGAAAAGGGTGTTGAACAATCAAGGGTGATTAATCAAAGCATGGCCCAGATGTCTGAAAATAGGATTAATGGGCAGCAGTTCGACCAAATATAAAACAGGCCCGTAGTATGCAAATCTTCCAATTCCAAATCAAAACAAAACTCATTAAAATCATCCATTCCTTTAGAAATACTTATCTTTCCCCCAAGCTTGTCATTGACACTGTGACACTCGTTAAAGTCTCCTGAAATAAGCCATGGTTTAGAAATGCCATTTCTTATCAATCGTAAATCATTCCAAAGAGTCCTCTTTGTCTCACTATTCGCCCCATAAACAAAAGAAATCAGCATTGGAAGTTTTTACCAATCAACCAGTAGTGACAATGGATAAACGGGTTAGACATCTCCAAAACTTGAATATCCTAACCACTTGTATTCCAAGTCACCCAAATACGGCCACTAGGGTGTGCCTCTAATCTCCAATTTGCCCACAAATGCCCCAAAATTTGGTCAACCTGAGACGGTTTTTACTTTCGTTTCAACAATACCCAAGAGAGAAAATTCATACTCTACATAATCTAACAACTTCACATTTTAGCAGGTCTTTAAACTCCCTAATATTCCAAGAAGCTAGCATAATATTTATAGCAAAACAAACATGACACAGCTCAAAAAGCAAGCTAGCTAGAGGAGTGCTGAATCTTCTCCCTCTCTCTTTTCTCTCCGGCCCTTTTTTCCTCAACTTTTTTTTCTTTTTTCTAGAACTATTAGGGGTTTAAAACATATCTTGATTTTCTACTTGAACAACATCTGGCACATGATCCACTTTCTTAGATGCTGTAAAAGGGAAGAGGAGTTTGTTATTTTCGAGAAAAAAATTCTTATTTCTTTATTGATTTTTTACATCTTATGTATAGGGATATTTATATAGAAAATTACATGTCTAATTTAGAAAAGTTACATGTCTAATCTAGGAAAAGTCTATTAATTATAAAATCCTTCTAATAAACAAAATAAATAAAAATCTAGCTAGTTGACACTCCCCCTTAAGTTGGTGCAAAAATGTCACACATGCTCAACTTGCAAACTAGTGTATGAAAAATCCGATTTCTAAGACCTTTTATAAAATACATTAGTAAGTTGTTTTTCTGATGATACATAAAACAGACTTAAGATACACTTGTAACCTTTTCTTTGATGAAGGGGTAAATTAATTTCAATGTATTTTGTTCGGTCATGTTTAAACTGGATTATGGTTTATACTGATGACAGCTTAGTTATCACAATATAAGAAAAGTCTCCCCCTTTCAGACAGTCTTAATTCCTCTAGTAATTTTTAAGCCAAAGGAGTTCATAGACACCTTGAGCCATAGCTTTGTATTCAGCTTTTGCACATGACCTAGCCACTACACTTTGCTTTTTGCTTCTCCTAGTAACTAAGTTCCCTCCTACAACCGTACAATAACTGGATGCGGATCTTCTATCTCTAGAGATCCAGCTCAATCTGCATCTGTAAAAGCTTCTATTTGAAGGTGACCATGTTTGGAGAAAATGAGACCTTTCCCTGAAGTAGACTTCAATACTCAAAATGCGAAAGACAGCTTGCATAAAGAATCTCGAGGTTTAGCATGAATTGACTCACCAAATTGATGCATAAGCTATATCTGTCTAGTGTGAGAAAGATAGATGAGTCTTCCAACTAGCCTCTGATATCTTCCTTTCAATAGATTTTCCTACCCCTACTTTTATCTTGTGGTTACATCAATGGGCAGTCAGCTGGTTTACAACCCGTCTACCCATTTCTTTTAAGAGATCAGAAAATACTTTCCCTTTTAGAAATAAAAATTCCTTTTTTTTATCTGGCAACCCCAATTTCCCCAAAAAGTGCTGCAATTTTCCTAGATCTTTGATTCAAATTCCATGTCAATCGCTTTTCAATTTTTCATCTCTCCTCTCCATCTCCTGTCATTACTTACATCAAGTAAACTATTAAAAGAGTGAGTTTACCCTTTTTATGTTTTATAAGAGGGGATACAACATTGCTTTGTTGGATCAAAGATCAAACTTTGCTGAATCTTCAAAATAAACTTTAGGAGATTGTTTAAATCCAAAAAAGCTTTTTTTTTGTTTACAACCCCTTGACTTTTTTCATTATCAAAACCTAGGAGGGACCCCTATACACTTTCTCTTCCCAAGTCCCCATGAAGAAATGCATTCTTCACATCAAACTGTTGTAAGTCCCAATCAAGAGTAGTTGCACAGGATAACAAGATTCTAATAGAGTTCATTTTAGCAACAGGGGCAAAGGTTTCCTGGTAATTTACTTCATAAGTTTGAGTGAATCCCTTAACTACCAATCTAGCTTTGAATCATCAACTTTATGTTTTACGGTGACACCCATTTACAGCCAACCAATTTCTTATTTGGTGGAGTAACAAGTTCCCAAGTCTCACTTTTGGATAAAGCCTTCATTTCTTCAATCATAGCTTCCTTCCACTAGGAATCTATGAATGCTTCCTTCCAACTCTATGGAATAGACACAGAGGAAATAGACAAGACAAAGGCTCTATGGGATTGAGACAATGAATCATAGGAGACAAAGTTAGATAAAGGAGTTTAGTACAAGACCTGACTCCTTTTCTAAAAGCGATAGGCAAATCTAGCTCGTTAGGAAAAGTAGATAACTCATCAGTAGAGGAGGACTTTGTAGATTGCATGATGGCTTCTTTTGCCTTGTTTCTCCTTGAATATCTCAACAAAATCAAGTCTATCCAAACTTCCAATAGTGTTCCCCTGAACTCTTTCTTCAATTTCACCCTTCCTTATGTCATCATTGAGAGGTTACACCACAATGGAGCTAGGAGAAATTACCTCTTCCTCCTTATTACCTCCTCCCCTGAAGAGGTGATGAGGATTGCTAAAATAAGGCTCAAATTCTCGAAAGGTAACATCCATATTAACAAAAAATCTTCGGAGGAGGATGATAACATAATAATCTTTCTGTGTAGGAGAATACCCAATAAACACACATTTAAGGGCTCTAGAGTCAAGTTTCCCAGCATTCTAGTATGAACAAAACAAACACAGTCAAACACTTTTGGAGAAACAGTATATTCATTCTTACCCTTATAAAGCTTTTAGAGGGCTCATGAAATCAAGGGTTTTAAGTGGCATTCTGTTGGTAAGATAAGCAGCTACTAGAATAACATCTCCCCAGTAAGGTTTTAGTAGATTCATAGTGAACATAAGAGATCTCGCCACTTATAACAAATGCCTATTTTTCCTTTTAGCAATCCCATTTTGTGCACTAGTGTAAGGACAACTGGTTTGGTATGTTATCCCATTGGATTCCAAATAAACACCAAGTTTTTATTCATATATTCAGTGCCATTGTCAATTCTCAAGATCTTATCTTGGCATCGAATTGAGTATAGATCATCTTATGAAATGATTGAAAGTAAGAAAAAACTTCATTTTTTTGCTTTTAACAAATATACATGTCATTCTAGTGCAACAATCAATAAAAGTAAACAACCAACAACTACCCGACAAAGAAATTGTTTGAGTAAAACCCATACATCAGAATGGATAGTTATAAAAGGAATAGTGCTTCTATTATTATGTAAAGAATAAGAGTTTCTAGTGTGTTGGCATATCACAAGCATCATCACAAAACAAAGATTCAAACTGAGTTCTCGAAAATAAACTAAGATTTAACTTCTTTAAAACAAAAAAAGATGAATGTCCTAATCGCCTATGCCACTATACTATTTCTTAGTTTACATCCTTATTATCTCCAAAAAAGGCTTGACTAGAGTCTCTAGTTCCATCAATCATGTATAAAAGTCATCATGCAATCTACCACTGCCAATCTTCTTCTTGGTTTGAAGGTCCTAAAAACACAATGATCAGGAAAGAACACGATTTTACAATTCAAAGCTTTGGTGATGGAACTAACAGATAAAAGATTAACAGGAAAACTCTGGTATATGGAAAACGATGAAAGTTTAACTTTAGAAGTACTGTTAAAAATCTTCTAAGTTAGTATGTAGATAAATAAGGAAAGCATATGGCTAATTGACAGCCATATAATCTTGATATTTATAGCATAAGAATAAAATCTTATGGGATGTAATTTGATATATTTTTATTCTTAATTTAGTCTTCTTAGATTAAGGAAAGATAAGCTGTACACTAGTATACATGTACAATACTTGTACCACTTTCAGTTCAAGAGAAAATAAAATAGATTCCAAATCTCCTCATGGTATTAGAGCCTTCCTCTTTCTAATTTTTTTTTCTCTGCTTGACCCACTTTTTGCCTGACGTGTTTCTCTCATTCCGATCAGTTTTTTTTTTTTTCTTTGCCGTGATCCGTTCTAATCGTGCTTCTGTCAGAGCTATTCACGTGTCTGACGTGATTCTATCATTCCCTTCTCAACCATAGCTAGGATCCAACAGCTTAAACCGTTCCACATACACACTCTAGTATCACGACATTTTCCTTCAACCAACTGGTCAATCCTCCATCTCTGGAAATTACTAAATCTGTCTTCACCAGGAAATGATGAACGAGAGAGACTCTTCCTCATTCGAAGTCACGTCACTCCCAGCCCCATATGAAAACCAGCCATGGAGGAACTGAAAGTGCATCTCTCTCATCACTGGACACAAACTCAATGTCACAACTTTCTCCAGTGGTCCCAATTTGTGATGATGTTCATCTGTGGAAGAGGAAAAGATGAATATCTCACTGAAGAAGGTGTCATTCCAGAGAAAATGATCCACAATTCAGACATGGAACATGAGAATCACTTAGTGATGTCTTGGTTGATAAACTCCATGAATAATGAGATAGGTGAGAATTTTCTCCTATATAAGACAGCAAAGGAAATGTGGGATGCAGTTAGGGAAACGTATTCCAGTTCTGAAACACCTCAGAACTTTTTGAGGTTGAAGCCAAGCTGCATGATCTTCGACAAGGAGATCTTACTGTTACTCAATATTTCAATAACCTTACTCGCTATTGGCAACATCTTGACTGTTTGAAGTCCACACGTGGAAGTGCCCGAAGACACAGCTTTAACAAGAAGATTGTAGAACAAAAACGAACCTCAATTTCTTCTAGGTCTCAACAAAAATCTGAAGAGTCCGAGGCAGAGTTATGAGAACCAAGCCTCTTCCCAGCATCCGAGAAGCCTTTTTGAGTTCGACGTGAAGAAAGTAGAAGGAAGGTTATGATGGGATCACAAAATTCCACTCCAACCTTTGAAGGTTTTGCCTTGCAACATGAGGACCACCACCGAACAACAATGACAACGGCAAAGGAAAGGGAACCTTGGTGTGATCACTGTCGTAAACCTAGTCATCTTAGGGAAACCTACTGGAAAATCCATAGGAAACCGGCTTATTGGAAGGCATCACAAGAACCAATGCTAACATTGCAGCATCCTTAGATGACAACACAACTTCAACCTCAAACGGGTTAAGTCCCTTCACCAAGAGCAATTGGAAGTTCTGCAGAACTATTCAGTCAAAACACGGTCTCGCAGCCTCAATCCAACACTCTGGGTCTGGAACCAGCTTGTTAGCACAGCAAGGTAATTCCTCGTTGGCTCTTATGGTTGACCAATGGCACACAAAACCGTGGATTGTTGATTCTGGAGCTTCATATCACATGACAGGAGATGCAACAACATTTACAAGTACAGTCCATCCAATAGCAACTCCACAGTCCGAATAGCTGATGGTTCATTATCAAAAGTTGAGGGAATTGGTTCAATCAGATTAATAAGATCTGACTTTAAATTCTATTCTCCATGTTCCTAGTTTGGACTGTAATTTACTTTCCATTAGTAAATTGACTTGTGATCTAAATTGCATAACTAAGTTTTTCCAAACTTATGTGAGTTTCAGGAATTGGATTCGGGGAAGACGATTGGCAGTGCTGAGATGTGTTCGGGACTTTATCTCCTCAAAGACCATTCTCCTCAAAATAAACAAACTCAACCCGCAAGTGGCGCTCCTGTTACAAGTTAGTCTGTTTTCAATTCCTATGTCAATAAGATAGTGAAATTATGTTGTGTCACTATCGTCTTGGGCATCCTAATTTTGTGTATTTAGAAAAGCTTTTCCCTTCAATGTTTATCAATAAAAATCCAAAACATTTTTAATGTGAAATTTGCAATACTCCAAACACACTCGTAATACTTATCCTAGTGGTTTGTACAAACCATCTCGTCCATTTGCCATGATTCATAGCGATGTATGGGGCCCCTCAAGGGTGAAAAAATAATAGGAACTCGTTGGTTTGTATCATTTGTTGATGATCACACTAGGTTGACTTGGATATTCCTCATGAAAGAAAAATCAGAAATATGTCAACTTTTCAAAAATTTCAACTCTATGATACAAACACAATTCCAGACCAAGATTCAAGTCTTTAAACGGATAATGCCAAAAGAGTACTTCAAATCCGTTCTAGTTCTTATCTCCTAGAACAAGGCATAGTTCACATAAGTTCCTGTGTTGATACTCCCCAACAAAACGGGGTAACAGAAAGAAAAAACAGACATTTACTTGAGTGGCCGATCTCTCATGTTTTCCACACATGTTCCAAAATTCTTCTGGGAGAAGCCGTCCTTACATCCCATATCTCATCAATAGAATGCCATCCAAAGTTCTTAAATTTCAAACTCCCCATCAAGTCCTCATTCAACACTTCCCCACAGACCAAAATCATCACATCACTAGAACCAAAAGTGTTTTGGGTGCTCAGCATTTGTTCATATACAGCCACAAAACCGCAGCAAGTTGGATCCAAAATCCATCAAGTGTATTTTTCTTGGGTATTCCTCAAAACAAAAAGGCTACAAATGTTATTCTCCCAGCACCCGCAAATTCTACAACTCATGGATGTGACATTCTTGAACATCAAGCATACTACCCCAAAACTGAAATTCAGGGGGAGAACTTGAGGAATATCAGCTTTGGGAACCTGATCCAGTCATCCAATCCACCTCCTGATCCTCCATCACTGAACCCTCTATCGAGTCATTTCAACTTGATCCAGTCACTCATCTCTCACCCTTGATACACCAGCAGAAAGTCTACCACCACAACTCCAGTGTCATCTATTCCCAACCAACCAAATCACCACAACCGTGGATAAAGAACTTCGTGTCTATGTTAAGAGGAAGAGGCCTATTACAGGGATGGAACTCTCAACACTCTCACACTTGTCCAAGAGCCTGAACCAAGTCCAAAGCCAACTCAAACTCACTCAGATAAGGGAAAGTCCAATTCTGGGATTAAAAGTATCACTGACAACTGTAATATGCCAATTGCTCTGAGAAAGGGTGTAAGAACTTGTACACAACATCCTATTCAAAAATTGTCTCATATGGTAAATTATCTACTTCCTATCAGGCATTTGTTTTCGACTTTGACAAAGTGTAGGTACCTAACTCCATTCAGAGAGCCTTAACAAATTCAGAATGGAAAAAGGCAGTCTATGAAGAGATCAGGGCTTTGGAGAAGAATGGCACATGGGTGATCACAAAACTTCCTCCGGGAAAAAGGGCTGTGGGTTGTAAGTGGATTCTTTACTGTTAAACATCAAGCTGATGGCAGTATTGAGAGATTAAAGACACGTCTTGTTGCTAAGGGTTTTACTCAGTCCTATGGAATTGATTTACCAAGAAACAATCGCTCCGGTAGCCAAATTCAATACTATCAGAATTCTTCTCTCTCTTGCAGCAAACCTAGACTAGCCATTACACCAACTGGACGTAAAGAATGCTTTCTAAATGGTAATCTGGAAGAAGTTTACATGGAAATACCCTCGGGGTTGGAAACTTCATCCAACAGCAACCAAGTGTGCAAACTTAAAAAATCTCTATATGGGCTCAAGCAATCTCCTTGTGCTTGGTTGACAGATTTGCAAAAACAATTACAAAGCATTGGATACACCCAATGTCAAGCCGATCATACTCTATTTGTAAAATTCTCTCCAGAAAAGAAGATAGCCATACTAATTGTGTATGTGGATGATATCGTTTTGACAGGTGACTATGAAGAAGAACTACTAAGATTGAAGGGACTCCTAGCTAAGGAATTTGAAATCAAAGAACTTGGTGATCTTAAATACTTTCTGGAATGGAATAGCACGGTCAAGAAAGGAATATTTGTCTCTCAACATAAGTATGTCTAGACTTACTAAAGGAGACAGGCATGCTTGGATGTAAACCTGCTAACACTCCAATGGATCCAACCAGGAAGCTAGGAGCTGAGAAAGACAGTACACTAGTCGACAGGGGGAGATATCAGAGACTTGTGGGACGTCTAATCTACCTCTCACATACACGACCGAACATTGGTTTTTCTGTAGTATTGTGAGTCAGTTCATGCACAACCCAACAGAAGAACATATGGGAGCAGTAACAGGATTTTGAGATATCTCAAGATGACACCAGGAAGAGGCTTGTTATACAAGAAGGATAAAAGCGTGAAGTTGAAATCTTCTCAGATGCAGACTGGGCGGAGATATTTCAGACAGAAGATCTACATCAGGATACTGTTCCTATGTTTGGGGAAACCTTGTGACTGGAGAAGCAAGAAGCAATTTGTAGTCTCAAGAAGCAGTGCAAAAGCTGAATTTAGAGCACTTGCTCTTGGTATCTGTTAAACCCGGGTTTTTCAAAAATCTAAGCATCTTTTCCCTTTGCCGAAAATTGGGTGCGTTAGTTGATTCCCAAAATTTTTTCCCCAATAGTGTAAAATTTCGATGATAAAATAGTATTAAAAAGCCATATCATAACAAATGATTTTCAGAACCCAAAATTGACATGGGTACATAAAAAAACCTTTAGGAGGTTTTTGTTTCTCTTAATATATCCCAGCAACCTCCGGGTTTTTAAATAAAAAAACAAACAAAAATTTTACCAAGCAAGAAAACGTACCAGCCCATCAAGTTTCGCGTCACTCATTTGTGGAGAGAATCATTATCTGCTGCCTTTTTATCCTTCATAGACATAAAAATAATAGAGCCAGTAAAAAGAAAGAGAAGGGAAGGGAAAAAAAAAAAAAATTTTACCCTTCAATTGGACATTTTTGGTCGAAGGTACGACCCCCGGTTAAAAAAAAGCGAGGACCCGGAAACCCAAAGGATGGTGGTTGGGGGACCCACGCACCTCCACATGTAAATGAAAAGAACACCCTTAGAAATTTTTAAAATCACGCATGAGCT
>JBBMOL010003770.1:0-13967 GCA_037954665.1 Laguncularia racemosa | reverse complement strand
TATCTTTCCCTTTCCCCCAATAATTTCGAGAAGTAAATGTTCGTCCGCCTGGCACACCTTAACACACGGCCGTAGTCAAGCCGTGCCATCCTCTATGCATATTCTTCAAGTCTTCATCCGCGCCCAGTGTGTACCACGGTTACACACACGGCCAGATTTCAAGCCGTGCCTTCATTTGTACATAATCTACAAGTCTTCATCCGTGTCCAGTGTGTACCACGGTTTAGACCCACGGCTAGATTTCAAGCCGTGCCTTCATCTGGTTGATGTTCCACACTTTCTTTTCCTTGGCACGTCTAGCTTCCACCACGGCTCCAAGCACGGTTTCTCCCACGGCTTCCACCACGGCCGTGCCCTAAGCCGTGTCTCTCTCTGTTCAAAGTCCACATGTCCGTCTTCTTGTCCAGTGTGTGACATGGTTTGCGTCATGGCCATGCCTCAAACCGTGCTTCCAATACACGCCGTGTACTTCAACCGTGTATCTTCCTGTTGATTCAAAACCAAGTACACGGCCTGTACTTCAATTACACGCCCATGTACTTCCCTCTGGCGGTGTAAATCCTTGTCTTTGAACCAAGTTGTAGATGGCTTCTCTAATTTACTTGAATTGGCATCCTTGACTCCATTTAACCTGATTTATCACGATGATAGAATTAGAGTACCATTTCCTTATGATTTCTATAAAATCTATAATAATTTAACACAATTTATACTATAAAGATTGAGTATAAAATGGCTCTATCAACAATGGTAGGGAAAGAAGGGAAAATTTTCTTCCATTAACTAACTTGCTTTATATAGAAAAAGATGCATTTGTCTTATATAGTAATGGTTGTGCTTAAGAAGCCATTTTTTTATAACAACTTTGCTTAAAGTCATGCCACTTGAGGAGAAGAAAACCAATCATTATGAGTGTGGGTAATGAAAGTAAAATGAAGTAAATTTCCCTTGTCTTTTTATAGAAAACTAAGTTGAAATTTAAGTCAAAGATATATATGAATTATTATACTTACGATATAGTTTGTGTGGCTTACAATTAAGCAACAATTCTGCTTTAAAATGACACTATATAGGTGTAAACACCCCATTTTTGCCCTAATGATCAATAATAATCAACAATAATTAATTTCCAATTTTTTCCATTTTTTTATAATTAGCAAAAATAGGAAAAATATTCAAAAAATAAAATAAATAGGAAAAATACATCAATTTTGGAAAATAATTGCAGAAATGGCAATAAAAAGGGTTAAATAATTTTCACAAATTTTTGAATTTCAAAAAATACAAAAAATAAAAAAATCGCAATTGCATATATGCAAATTGCGAAAATAATAAAATCGCGAAAGTGGGCTAGCCCAGTTGGTCCGACCTTGGTCTAGTGTGCGAGCGGGAGGGCTTGGTCAAGGGTTCGAAACGGGGGGGAAGCAGAATTCACGTTTTGCAAATTTTTTTCTCACTTGGGACACGTGTCAATAGCCGATTGGCCCAACGCGTGATCATCTTCAACTTCCATCCGAGATTGCCGCGAGGAGAAAAATCTGAATTTCGGCCGTTTTGATTCAATTTTTTGCACAAATCCAACAGATCTTCAATAGAAATAGATATAAACATCATCCAATTGGATTCAAATCGCAACAAATCAATGGATTTGCACAAATTGGAGATGGGTTTTTAACTGCAAATTCGATTTACTTCATCGGTGGAAATCTGAGCTTATCCAGCTCGATTTCTTACGCCTATAAATAGAGGATGAAGTGGAGAGGCAGAAGCAGAGATCAAAAGTGAGAAAAAGAGAGAAAAGAGAGAGAATCGAAGCCTCACCAGAAGATCTTCACCCGTGACCACCGATCAAGCATCGAGCAGCCACCAAGAGGCGTTTCAAAAGCAAACCACCCGCCACATTAAGTTCCTTACCCCCGAAAAACCCAGGAATCGACACTTCAACCGCTTCGAAAGGCAGCCGGAACGCAGTCAACGAGCATCTCCAACCGCCGTGTCCGATCGACCCGACCCGACCCGATCCCACATGACCGACTCGACCCGCGCACCGATCCGGATCCAAGTAAGTCGGATTTTTCAATTTTTGCATTTATTTTTATTTATTTAGCTATTTTATTTATTTCGAAGTTATTTATTTATTTGTTATTTATAATTTGAAAAAATAGAGTAATGTTAGAAATTAGATTTTTTTTTAGGATTTAATTTAGGATGAATAATAAAAATAAAAATTATAAAAATAATTATTATAATAATAAAATAATAAAAATGTGAAAATTTATAAAGAAAATAATAAAAATATTAGAAAAGAACAATAATAAAAATTTAGATTTTAGAATAGGATAGATGAAAAATCTAGGAGAAAATTTTCAATAAAAAAATAAAAATTATGAAAATTTAATAAAAATCATGAAAATTAATAAAATTATAAAAATTATAAAAAATCAATAAAATTTATAATAGTAGAAATGAGTTGAAAAATAGAAAAATGGAATTTTTATCACTTAGAAAAAATCATTTTCTTAAATAAATCCAAAATTGGTTTTTCCTTCAAATTATTATTTTTGCAAAAAATCAAATATCAAGCTTAGGCTAGATTTTTTTTTTAAAAAAAAATACTAAAATGGTAGAAACATAAATCAAAAGAAATTTCATAATTAAAATTCACAAACACACTAAATTTTTTCAGGAAAAGCGAACTACGACAAGTTTGATCCTGAATAGCAAGTACGTAGGCACCCATTTGGGGCAACCCTAAAAAGGAATAAAATAATTTTCTTAGAATAATTTATCCAAAAACACAATAAAAGATAATAAAAAAATAAATAAAAGACATTTCTAGATAAGGTTAAGATTTTAGGAGATTAGGGTGGTAACCTTAGGGTTTTAATAGGTTAGCCTCCGAACTCAGAAACTCTGGTTTTCCCTTTCCTCTTTTCACAAAAAATGAAAAAGGAAATCACGACAACTAGTGGTCTAAATTGGGATAATCTGCTCAATTAGTCCTAATTCAATTTTTCCCAACCACAGTTGGGTGGCGACTCCAAAACAAAACGAAATTCCTAACTCAAGTCGAGGATCTATATTAGATGAGCATAATGTCTAGTATAGATCGATTTAAGAATGAGAACTCAAAAATTACACTCGACAATAGGGTTAATTTTTCAACTCCCATGATCACCTTCTCTTACCTTCTTAGGTAGACAATTAAGTATAGTTAACGTGATGTTCCTAAACACACTTAAAGCACATCCAAAAGACTTGAGAATAACTATCTAAAGTCAAGGCAAAATCGGATCCAAAAATGGCACTTTTCAAATAAACCCCTAATGAAAAATGTGAAATTCAAAAAAACCAATGAAAAATCAAAATACCCTCAAGAAAATTCCTTTAAAAACACCTAATTTCATATAACCACAAAAATAAACCCAAAATTTGACAAAGAAAAAACCTTTTAAAAATTGAATCCTTTCCAATGGTAAAAATCTGTTTTAAAGGGAAACCCTTTTAAAGATAAATTTGGGATCTTTTTGTAATTCCTTCAATAACACAAGAATTGTGAAAAAAAAACAATTTAAATCGACCAAAAATATCTCAATTCAACCCTGATTAACCATAGGAAAAGAAAGAAAAAAACAAATGAAATTGATGAAACTCAAAATTTTCAAGATGTTGCACTCCCCAAAAAATTTCAACTTTTGGGGATTGAAATTGAAAAGGGTTTTGGAACCAAGGTAAAACCCCAAATTCTATGTGAAAAGAGGTGTATATTCTGAAAAATGATTAGCCTCCTCAAAACCTCTCTTAAGCAATTTTTTATCTTGTTACCCTGGGTTTAAAAAGTGTCAAAATTACAAGTTTCCCACTTTTAAGGTGGAAACCCCAAATGAAAATTAAAAGAAAAAAAAAAGTGCCCCAAAAACCAAATAAAACCCAAAATGTTCATAAAAGAAAAAATATATAAAGAAATGGTCTTCAAGGCCGGTTTCCCCTAGAGGTCCATCGGCCCCCAACTCATCCCCGGTTCAGGTCGGCCCATGGTAACCAAAAGTGGTCTGAGGAGTTTGCCCCCTGCCCTAAAAAAATTGATAAGTGTGCCTTTTTGGAAAACCAATACAAAAAAATAGAAAAGAGGTTAATTTATAAAAAATTCCCGGGGTCGATTGCTCAAAAGGGGCCCTCATCGCCAAAATTTGAATTCCTTTTAGTTCTTGCCCTAATGATAGGTCTTGTGGGTTTTTTTATTCCTTCATAACGTTAGGTGATAGTGCTCTCGAATCTAATAAATTTCTTAAAGTTGAATTTAAACTAATTAAATTTTATGAGTTAGGAGTTTACCTATAAATTATAGTATAGATTTAATAGGTGTCGTCTCTGGGATTGAAAAAAGTATAGTATTCCCTTTTTTCTTATATCTGTCTAAATTATGTTTGTAAAAATTTATAAATTTAAATTTTAAGAAATAAAACCTGAAACCCTTTAAAATTAAATGTATTGTCTAAAAAGTGTATTAAATCACAAAATAACCTTCATCTTTTCCACCCTAACTTTAAATTTCAACAAAGATATAAATTAAAGAATTAAATTTATTTTACACGAAAGGAATTCTTAAAATAAATCAATTACCCCCTCGATTTAAAATAATTCATAATAGCATAAGATAAATGGGGCCTCTCCCTCCTAACTTTTAGTAGATCTCTTTAAGTTCATAATTCCAATAATATGCAGAAATCTTTTTTTTTCCTACCTCTAGGTAAAATAGTAATCTTTTTATTCATAAATATCTAATTTATTAGCAAACCTTTTTCAATCTAATAAAAATCGGCTGTAATAAATTTTTAGCCCCCTAAATCAATACAAGAATAATAAAAAACATAATAGTACAAAATAAAAATAACCCATTAATCAATCCAAAGGGTTTACCCAATGAGTTAAGGTTTCACAAGAGAAGATTAAAGAATTACCCTCCATGGAGTTTTCAAAAAAAAAAGGGAAAATCAAAGGAAATAACACTGATTTGTTGAAAAGGATATCCCTTTGTTTTGTGATCTCCAATGATCCCCAGACAATTCTTTCCAAAAGTTCGTAATATATCCCCAAAGGGTTTTCTAGAACGGCCCCCAAAAGAAAAAAAAACTCCTCAAAAATAAAACAACCGTCTATTTTTTTTTTCTCGCGAAAACAGGGTTTAGCAGGGTGCGCCGGCTGTGCTCGGGCCCGGCTGCTTCGGAACACTTTTTTTTTCACTCCTAGTTCAGCATGACTCCGCATTCCCCGTGCTCGAGGAAAAAGCTGAAAAAGATTTTGGGGTTTAACTTCAGCGGGGGTAATGCTGAACTTGGGGGTTTTTGCATGCTTTACCCTTTTTCTTCCCCAAACCGGAGTCTACAGGGGGCTGTGATGAAAGTGTGCTGAGCCAAAAATCCTTTTTCTTTATTTTTCGCCAATTTCACCTCTCCTTCTCCTATTCCCTTCATTTTTTTTTGTCTTCATCAATGCCTGAAATTAAAATTTAATCATATAAAAACCCCTTTTTCACAATTACATGAGTCCATATAAAATTATAACTAAAAAACATAGAATTAAGGGTCTTTTGGGGAAATTTTCAAAATTTCCCCCCCACTTAACCCTTTTCTTTCCTAAGCAAACAAAGTAAGGACAAAATATAATTTCTCTCAATTTTAACTGTTGACTTTTTCATTAGTTCCTTCCCTCAAACCTACCATGACTATACTGACCTAGCATACAAAAAATTTAAAGTTATAGTTAATCCCCCGTGAGTTTTAAACTTTACTTTCTATTTAAGAAATGCTGCCCAAGTTACAAGAAAGTCAAACAAAGCGAAAGTAGCTTAGTTTATATCTCACCCCCTTATAGGAAATATAAACTGTTCAACTCCCTCTAAGACAACAACCTTAGGTGAAAATATATGGACCATCATTCCATTTGGGGTTTTTTCCTCTCTTTTTTTTTTTTGTTATTTAAAATTTGCAAAACCTATTTTAAAGAATGTTACCGATAATCTAGGTTTTATCACCCAAGTTAACAAAAAATTATCCCCCCCAATTAAAAGGGGTCCCCGGATTAATTATTTAAGTTACAAAAATCCATGAACTTTCCCCTTTTTTTTTCCCATCTTGTTATTAAATATCATAGGTTAGTCGATCCCAAGCCCGCGACCTTTGGGGATGGGTTTAAAGGGACCCCCTTGGAACTCCATTATCCCCAAACTAGGGATTTATAAAGATATCTTTAAATTGGAGAACCCAAGTAATTGGAGTAGTGGTTTTATCTTTTTAATTTAGGATTAATTTAGCAGTAGAGTCGACTTTGCTCTTTTTAGGGACCAAAGCCACCCAAAATAACCAAGCTTTTTCTTATTGCTCAATTTTTAAACATTAATTAATTAAATTTTTTGAGATTATTAAGAGGAATCACCAGTGAAGATTTTTATATGCCCTTTTACAAAAAGTTAGAAGAGCTCCAAAATTTTTTAAAAAATAAAAATATCAAATAATAAACTAAAAAAATTCAACCCCTTTAAATTTTTAAATAAGAACTTTATTATTTTACAACTCAAGGAACAATAATTAAATAGTAATAAGATTTTCCCCCTTATATTTATCCTAAAAATTCCCAAATAAATTTTACAAAGTCCCAAAAAATAGGTGAGTAAGGGGCAAAAATCACAACTTTTTTTAGTACAATTTTAAGATCTCGCCCTTTTAAAGATTAAAAAACAGCAATCAAAACATTACAAAATTTTTAAATGTGGAAAATTCAATAAGATAATGCATAAAAACATAAGTAAAGCATGCCCCAAATTTTTTCAATAAAATTTAAAAAGAAAGCTAATAAATAAGTAAAGCATGACCCAAATTTTTTCAATTTTATTTTTTTTTATTTTTTGTTTTCCATAACCCTTTCCCCCCACTTATTCAAGCATTGTCCCCAAAGCTTCCCAAATCAAGCCAGAAAGGGAAAAGGAAAAAAAAAAAAAAAAAGGAAAAGAAGAAAAAATGAAAGAAAAAAGGGCACAAGAATTTCCCCGATTTTATATGTAAACGGTTGCTGTAAAGTTCAAGGTGAAAATAAAGCAAATCACTAATGCATGTCATCATTGGAGTTAAAAACCCCAAGGTTTAGCTGTTTCCCCAAAAAAAATATAAAGAAATTAAAGGTAAAAAGAAAATTTTGACTATCTTAGTTTAGATAATGGTGAAGTCACCCAATAGTTTTTGGGACAGTTTGAGATGAGGGGGGAAGAGAGAAATTGTTATATGTGGGGTTTATTTTTTATTATAATTTTTTTTCAACACGAGCCTACAGGGGTATGCTCGAGGCCTGCAGACCTTCAAAAGGGGCAAAAAAGGCGGTTTTTATAGGGCAAGTTTGCCCTGGTTACAGCACGACCTGCTTGAGGCCGTGCCGATATAAAAGTTCCACAAAACGTGTTAATGTGGAGCCGGCATCAACCACCCATGCTCGGGCCTTTGGGACTTAAAAAATTAAACAAAACCCTTTGAAAAAGTCTACCTTGGCTTAGCAGGCTATGCTCGTGGCCGTTTTGATTAAAAAAACTCCACTACTCTCTTTAAATTTGCTACTTTAAGTACGATTGTGTGGGGGGAAATTAAAACATGCCAAGTTTAAAGAAAAAACAATGTGATTGTTGTGCACTTCTAAAGTGTAATAAATGTAGGAGAGACTTACCAGATACACTTGTGTTTAAAAATTTAAAACTTCCTTATTGTCTTTGGGTTTCCCCTACACTTGAGATTATTTTCGCCCCCCTCTTAAAAATAAGTTAAAACTCCCTTAAGATCTGAAAATTTCTAAAAAATAAATTAAAGATATGAAAACAAAAAGAAAAAAAAAAGAAACGCTAGCCCTAAGTTTGACATGGATTCCTCCAAAGAAACGAAACTTTTTTAACATCTTGGCTTGACACTCTTCACTTTTTTCATTAAGTCTCTAGTAGTTGGGTCCAATTCCCCCCTCTTCGGCACCCTTGCGTTGGACTAACCTACCCTTTTCAAAAATGGTGCAAATAAGTCCCCCGTCAAAAAGTTTAATCACCCCCTTCTTAAACCCTTCTTTCATATTTGGATTTTGTCTTTATGGGTTTAAACCCCTTTTTTGGTTGCCCCCGCAATGGCTCACTTGTTGTTTTAGGACCGTGAGTAAATTTTTCTTTGCTTTGTGATAAATTGAGGATAATAACCGGTAGGTTGGAATTTCCCCCGGAAAGTTTTTTCCAGGTAACTGTGTTTTTCAATTCCCAACACTGGGAGCTCTTCTATGAGTTTTAAGTCTTGCTTCATTTTCTGTTTCAACTTTTTAAAACCCTGTGAGGGATAACATTTTCTTTGCTCAACTTCTATGGTAGTGGACCTCTAAGTTATCGCTTTTTTCTTTTCTAATGTTAAGCTAACTAACATCCTTACTAGAATTTCCTTTATGTTCAATTTCTAGTGAATCGACAACACAAAGGAGTCAAGAGTCATCTATGCTCAAGGTGTTTTATAGCAGCAGCCATTGTTATTACTAACTCTTCACTCCAATCCTCAAGGTAAGTTTTTCGCCCTATACATCTACCATTGCCTTGGCATGGCTAAGAATGGTCCCCCAAGTATTAGAGGGGTACCCATCTTCATCCATTTCTAGCACTACAAAGTCTACGGGGTAGATGAAATTCCCTACCTTTACTAAAACACCTCGATTATCCCCTTGGGATTTTTATGATCGGTCGGCAAGCTGTAAACTCACCCCGGCTTCTTAAAGAATGAATATGGCTTTAAAGTTAATGTTGGCCTCTAGATCAGCTGGGGCCTTATCAACTGATGTGTCACCCACTATACAAGGAATGGTGAAGCTGCCTGGGTCCCCCCAACTTTAGTGGAAGTTTATTCTGAATAATGGATAGCAATTTGAATCGGGCTTCCACAGTAGCCACATCTTCCAACTTTCTCTTGTTAGACAAAAGCTCTTTTAGGAACTTAGCATATTTTGGCATTTGCAAAAGTACCTCTATTTAAAAGGAATGTTAATATGCAGCTGTTTAAATAAATCGAGGAAATTTTCCAAATTATTCCTTGTCTTTGCTTTGGTTAAGGCGAGCTGGGTAGGGGATTTTTTTCTATTCCAACAACCGGTGTTGGTGTTCTCTTAGAGTATGTTCCCACAAAAGTCCCCTTTTTCTTCTTACAAGATTGTTTATCCTCTCGTTGCTTCTCATGCTACTGAACAGATGGTAGCTCTCTCCCGCTTCTCAATGAGATGGCTTCCGCCTATTCTCTTGGATTGTTTTCTATGTTACTGGGAAGAGAACCAGGTTGTTGCTCAGACATCATCTTAGCCAATTGACCAATTTGTTTCTCAAGATTGTGAATTGAAGCTTACTAATTGCAATGTCTTACATCAAAACTTTAGATAAATTGGCTCAGAATATCCTCTAAGTTACTCTTTTTTTCTTGTTGGGTTGTTGTGGTTAAGACAGCAGTAATGGCTGATAAGTGGTTGTTGTTGCTTTGAATACCCAGTGGTGGTAGATTAGATCTTCGATAGTCTTAGTTTCCATAAGACAAATTCGAATGGTTTCTCATCCCTAGGTGGTAGGTGTTACCATACTAGTTGTATTGTTGTCTCGTTGAATTCCCCAGATAATCTACTTGCTCATACTGCTCGAAAAGGTTTACACCCTCCTCAAGGTCTACTTGTTGTTGTTGTGGTCCTTAGGTATTCTTGAGGGTTGCAACTTAGTGGCTTAGAGCTTCCATTTTAGCTACCAAAGTAGTCATTACATCTACTTCGTACATTCCTGTTGCTTTCTACTTACTCTTGCCACGACCCCACTAATAATTATTTTTTCCATATTAGCAAATAACTTCAATGATTCTTCCGAAGTCTTAGTGTTCAATGTACTGCCAGCTGCGATATCTACTAAATGACATGTGGCCGGATTTACCCCATTCACAAATGTTTAAACTTGCATCCATGTGGGCAATTAGTGATGTAGGCACTTTCTCAACAACCCTATCCATCTCTGCCAAGCATCTTTATATTATTTCATGCTCTTATTGAGTGAAAGACAAGATGTCATTCCATTTACTATAGCACGTTTCCCCTCCTCACTAGCTGATGTCTAAAAGATCGGCAGTTGTATTCCTTCGAAGTCAGCAAAGTGTTTTCTAAATCTCTGGATCTAAGTCAAGAATGTTTGAGGGACAATTCCTTGTCATACACTGAAAAAGGGCAACAAAATGTGAAATAGAAATTTTCAAAAAATGGAGAGAAAAGGATAGATAAAATAAAATAAAAAAAATTGACTAAAGTAGTAGATACTACAGTTTTTCCTAATATTGCCTTGCCAGATCCCTGGCAATGGCGCCAAAAACTTAATAGAGCTCTCAATCTAATCGATTGTTAAAGTTTTAAATTTTATAACCAATCAAATCTATTATCGAGCTAGGCAATGTGCCTATCAATTATAAATATAGATTTAATAGGTGTCGCCCTTTGGGATCTAGAAAACAAGTACTATATTGCCTTTTCTCTACTATCTAGTCTAAATAATGATGTGAAAATTATGAATTAAATTAAGAAATAATAAATCCTAGTCCCCCTAGAATTAAATGATATTGTCTAAAAAGGGTATTCAATCACAAAAATATACCATTCATCTTATTCCACCTAACTCTTAAATTATCAACATAAGATTTCGATTAATAAATTAAATTACACTTGCACTGCAGGAATTCTTCAAATAAATCAATTTCCCTTAAGTTAATCAATTCATAATCATGCATAAGATAATGGAGGCCTTTTCCTCACTAATGTTACGCAAGATCTCATTAAGTTCATAATTCCAATAATATTGCAAAAAAATCAATTTTTCCTACCTCTGTAAACATGTAATCTCTCTATTCATGAAATCTAATTTATTAGATGAAACCTCTTTCAATCATAAAAAAATCAGGCATGCAATCAATTTGTGCACATAAACCAAATTTCAAGAATAATTAAAACACTGAATAGATACAAAATATAAACAATCCATTAATCAATCAAAGGGTTGCACATGAGTTAAGTTTAACAAGATGAAAGATATAAAGAATTACTCCTCCATGGAGTTTTTTAAAAAAAAACAGAGAATTTAGAGAAATAACATTGTTTTATGTTGAAAAGGATAATCCCTTGTTGTTTTGTGATCTCCAATGATGCCTAGACAATTCTTCTCTTAAAGTTCGTAATAAATCTCCCCAAAGGGGTTTTTAGAATGGGTTTTCCCAAAAAAAAAGAAAAACTCCTCTAAAATAAAACACGCATCTATATATAGTTTTTCACAAAAACAGGGTTCATCACAGGTGTTTAGCACGGCCGTGCTCGAGGCCCCTGATAACTTCAGAACACGTTATTTTTCACTACCTAGTTTTGCACGGCTTCCAACACAGCCGTGCTCAGGGCAGGGCTAAATAAGATGTTCGTAGTTGACCTTCAACACGGGTTGTGCTGAACCTGGGGCACATCTTGGCAGGGCCCTTCTATCCGTTTTCTTCACCCAACACAGACGTCTACATAGGTTGTGTGCAAGTCGTGCTGAGCCAAAAATCCATTTTTCTTTATTTTTTTGCCAATTTTCACCTTGTCTTTAATCCTATTCCCCTTAAATTTTTCTTTTATCTTCTTCAATGCCTAAAATTTAAAAATTTTAATCATATAAGTACCCTTTTCTTCACAACTTACATGAGATCCATATAAAATTATAACTAAAAAAGCACTTAGAATTAAGGGTCTTCTAAACTTACATTAGGTATATTTAGCTAGGTTTTAATAGAGTAAATCCCTCTTTTGGGCTACTTTAATAAGTTGTTTTGGAAATCTTTAAGTCCCTAATCAAAAGTAACTAAGTCTAATAAGATCAACCCTTAATGATTAGAAAAAATTTTAAGGGTCATTTTGTTCTATGAAGTTTGTCTTGCTATATCAGGAATTTAAATGCTATGAAATCATGATTTTCTTCATTGAAACTTAGAGTTTTAAGTCTTATTAATTAGTATTTGTGTTTAAATTAGATTAAAATTAGTTTGAATATACTTAAGTCTTTTCTTCATTTAGCAAAAATTAACCCAAGTCAACTGAAAGTTTAGGTTTTGTGATCTATTTTTCTTGTAATGTTCTAAGCAGCCTTTAGAGTTTATCGTTATCAATTGGCTCAATTTGGAGTTGATCTAGTAGATGAAAATATGAAAAGATGGTGAATACATAAAAGAGTGGCACTAGGTTTTTAGGTAAGTTGTAAATTTTAAACTTAGTTTCTTGAGCCAAATCATCAATTTTTAATCTAAAGCATATCCCATGAATCCATGGTATCCATTTGCCTAAAGGAAATTCTAAGAATATCAAGTCATCTAAGGCTTCAAGCTTTATTAAGACGGATTTAGAATACAATTTTAAGTATAAATTGTCTATTTAGCACTTATCAAGCACATTATATAAAGTAAGATAAGTTTATATAGATTATATTAACTTTTCAATCATAGTATCTCTAATGCTATTTTAAGTATTTTTCAAAATCCTCAAGAGTTACATGCATATATATATATATATAGAAAGGTTAATCTGCTAAACATTACGTATTCAATATCTCTAAAACTCTCAATTATTGAAAAACAAAACTTAAAAAGTTGAATTGTAAAGGCTAAAAAAAACTCATAACCTCATTAGATTTAAATTTAATTATAATTTGTCAACTCTACTACTTTTACTCCCATCCTAGTCTAAAGGTAAATTTTACCAAACAAAAATCAAAAATTTAAAACTAATAGGGTGAGTTATGAAACCTAGTATAAGTGCTACATATAACACACACATGAACACTCACACATAAGCCAATAATTACTAAAAGAAACATAAAACAAATTATTTACCTCAATATAATTAATCTAGCAAACAAAAAATTTTTTTAATAACCATAATTCAAATTAAACCCCAAAATTTCCCTTGTCAATAAATTTAGTAGACCAAACCGATTTCCTACTTTGCAAAGTAATCACAAGACTGAAGGCCTATATATCTATCAATACATAATTCTATGGACACAAAACCTAATAATAAAAATAATTCATAAGACCACCACCCCAATAAATATCAATATAAAAATCATTATGACCATAGCCCCCAAAATCGATAACTCAATGGACCATAACCTAACCTTAGAATAATTTACTAAACTATAGCTCAACCAATACCATATCATCAATATATTAAGATTGTAACCATAATAACAAAACCATAGCTAAAACAAACCACCAATCATCTCATAACTAAAATCATTTCATATCAAGTCATGTTAATCAATTGCAATGTTTTTAATCAATGTCCCATTCCACTTATTAGCACTTCCATTATGAAATCACCCTTTTTCATTCATTATGTCAAATGTGTTTTTTGAATATCAAAGACCCCCTAAGTCCTAACAGTAACTTAATGCCTAAATCTAAACTTACACATAATAATCATAAAAATTATTTAATCCCAATGTTATTTTTTCAACTTTACTCTAACTTAACACATAAAATCAACAAACAACAGCAATACATACCGATAATGCGTTCTAAAGGCCTTATATTAAAATCAACACCTAATCTTAAATATATAGAATACAGATTAATACTTAATGTATACAAAGATCAAAACTTAATATTAAAAACTTTCTTCCCCCATTATCTAAGTGATTAAAACCTATTAGGTCTAGAATTAAATTTTCAACTTAAATCATGATTAAAGCATAAGGATCCGCTCATGGTCTTAAAGAGATCAAAATGATACAGGGAATTGGGCTAAAACAACCAAGAGTTAGTCTACCTTGGGTGCTTGGACTTAAAAAGGGTTTGTTAATCACCAAACTAAGGGCCAATTGATTATAGATCCTACAAGGCTCTCAGTTTACCACTCCTTGGCCAATTAAC